>VNJV01004983.1:0-33520 GCA_008042635.1 Drosophila nikananu | reverse complement strand
TTTGGTCATAACTTTCTAATTTTTTGACACTTTTTGACAATTTTTACGATGTAACCCCTTACATTTTTTTCTATCTTTAAAATATCTCACAACTGAAAGGGTTTTTTGGTCATAACTTTGCTTAAACTCAACCGATTTCACTCTGGTTTGGTTTTTTCTCCTTGGGTTTTATAAGAGAACATTTCTGCATTCAAAACTGGATTTCTAATTTTTGGACAATTTTTGACAATTTTTACGCTGTAACCTCTTACATTTTTTTCTATCTTTAAAATATCTCACAACTGAAAGGGGTTTTTGGTCATAACTTTGCTTAAACTCAACCGATTTCACTCTGGTTTGGTTTTTTCTTCTTGGGTTTTATAGGAGAACATTTCTGCATTCAAAGCTGGATTTATAATTAATTATAGGGTTTTTTGGTCATAACTTTGCTTAAACTCAACCGATTTCACTCTGGTTTGCTTTTTTCTTCTTGGGTTTTATAGGAGAACATTTCTGCACTCAAAACTGGATTTCTAATTTTTTGACACTTTTTGACAATTTTTACCCCGTAAATTTTTTTCTATATTTAACACCTTACAAAACTTATAGGGTTTTTTGGTCAAAACTTTGGTTTGGTTTTTTCTTCTTGGTTTTTAAAGGAAAGCATTTCTGCATTCAAAACTGGATTTCTAATTTTTTGACAATTTTTTACAATTTTTACGCTGTAATAACCCCTTACATTTTTTTCTATCTTTAAAATATCTCACAGCTGAAAGGATTTTTTGGTCATAACTTTGCTTAAACTCAACCGATTTCAGTCTGGTTTGGTTTTTTCTTATTGGGTTTTATAGGAGAACATTTCTGCATTCAAAACTGGATTTCTAATTTTTTGACACTTTTTTAAAATTTTACGATGTAACCATTTTTTTAAAAAGTTTTATGAACAAAATTAAAACTTCGCCAATTTCTACGATATTTGAATAAAATTTGATATATAGGTAGATATGGCCATTTTGTATTATTCAAAAATTTCGGTTTTAATTTGATCAAAATCGAAAAAGGACCGATCGGAAAATTTTGATGAAAAAAATCTAAGTCAATTTTCCACATATTTTCATAAAATTTCAGACATGGCCATTTTGTATTATTCCAGAATTTCGGTTTTAATTTGATGAATATTGGACTCTTATATAATATACATAGCTGCCATAGACACGGAATTGGATTTAATTATAATGATCCAATTGTAAGCTGCAAGGGTATTTAAACTTCGATGTGCCGAAGTTAGTTTCCTTTCGTTAAGTTTGTATTTACTCTTCTGGGGAGCTTTCTGGCAATTCGAAGAAGAAGTGCACGAAAAAGATTAAGACCTTATTCGCTTCGGCGGACTTTCGGCATTTTAATACTGTTTGTACTAAAACTTTGTATTAGATATTTTAAAAAGTCTAATTGTTGTCACTATTTCACAAATACTACATATGTATACTAAATATTGCATATATGAAAATATATTCCGACTGTGAAATTATCACATTAACCCAGTGAAACCAGAGCAACAATTGATCTGTAAAGTTTTACGACATAATTATCATATTTGTAATAGGCATTCACAAATACTACATATGTATACTAAATATTGCATATATGAAAATATATTCCGAATGTGAAATTATCACATTAACCCTGTGAAACCAGAGCAACAATAGATCTGTAAAGTTTTACGACATAATTATCATATTTGTAATAGGCATTCAAGTGCTATATAAACGCGGATAAATCCATATTTTCTATTATTTTACAAAAACTTTCATCAAAGGAACTTGACTAAATCTTCCACAATGATTCGCGCTTTGGTAAGAAGTTTTTCAACAAGTTTTAAATCAGTATTATACAAGTTTATGCCCCAGGTCCTGGCTCTTGTGTTGGCGCTGCTGGCTGACAGTGCATTCGGCGATATCGGGAACCTGCTAAGTGTTATTGGCTTGGGACCGCGAGTCTATCCTCTAGGCGTACGTGTACCAGAGAGTGGAGTTAGCTGGAGCTCTCCTATTGGTAACGGCTATTTAGGATATGGCCGCTAAAACCTCTGACTTTCGAGCCAAGCCTTCGGCACATTGTTTTAGACTGCGATCTGACTGGTTCCAATATAGGAGAATTGTCTATTCAGCTTTCACAGTCAAAAATCAATAAAGTTATCCCTTCTTGTGCAAAAGTGAAAGGCAGCCAGAATGCACGTGAAAGGTGCTTTTTGTTAGGTGGTTAGAGTAGAATTTGATTCATGGAATTTTAGATTCACGTTGGTGTACATTTTAATTTTTGGCCACGCAAACCGCCAACACGCGCCACCGCGTCCACGTTCTTTCATTTTCCTATAGCAAGCTTCCCCATCCACGGTACATCGGCTTTTCACCCCAGCCTCTTGGCGCTTTGTTCACCCACTTCGTTAGTTATGTAAATGACTTTGTTTAGTCTTCGCATTGTTGGCCTCTTCCTTGGCTTCCTAAGTAATTCCGCTGACAGGCTGGCAACGCCGTTATCGCGGGCACGCACACATAGACAGCTCACGCATGTTTCGCTTCTCGAGTAGGCTCAGATTTTAACCCTTTGAAAACATTACCACCCCAAAATTTGGAAGTATTTTCGTGTCTACTTATGTAGTTGCTTATGTACAAGCCGAAAAGGGGAAATTTCCCGCGCATAACGCATGAAAATCGCGTTTATGTATTCAGTTATGTACGTTGGGTTTGGTCGTTGGACTGGCTTTGGTGGTTCTGAACGTATTTATTCTATATTTGTGGTGAGTATATCTTATGATTTGCGAGACCAGATTTGTCGCTGACATTTCAATAAAATTGTTTAAATTTATCATACAAAATTAATTATAGCGAATAATACCCCGACAGTAAACATTTCATGAATAACTATATTTAACGAAACCCCTGATATCGGTATGGAATGAAATTGCAGGAATAATATTTTAACCTATCATCAAGCCATTCCTTTTTTTTAAGTTTATAGGAGCAAGGTGCAGTTGAAAACTCTTCCTTTCACTCTGACATATTTACGTTCTTCCTTACGTATTCGTACCGTCTCAAAATTGTCTATCTACTCTGAGTCAGTATAGTTTATACGACTTAGTTCAAGACTACAAAATTCATTTTCGACAACCAGCGATTGTATCATACTAACATATTGCAAATTAAAATGATATGTTTAAAGATTTGGTGCGTGATGATGAGGGACCCCGCCCTCCGCAGTCCAAAGCTTTTTATTGCCTTGCCACATTTGCTCTAAGCTAAATGTAAAAATCTAAAAGAAATTAAGCCCCAAGGACGCGTCTCTGTCCATGCTGTCTTCTCGTATTTTTCTATATTCCGTTGTGATTAACATTCGTTGCTAGGTGGTGGCAACCACCGTCTTCGTCTGGAGCAAAGGACAGAGTGTTTTAATTACTTTTGGGGGTAGTTTTTAAATTCTGCTTTTAATTTTTTTGTTGTCAAAGTCTGGAGATTTACCTAAAGAAATACAATTGGACTGCGCATGCATGCAACAAATGTCTGACATGAGTCCACAGACTTTCTATACGGGTGGACTGCGCCTCGAAACATGTCCTATTCAATTACCAGTATGTATCTATTCGTATTGCTTAATCTGATGATGAGCCACCGGCGAGGCAACACTCAATCCCGTTTAGTGCCTGGGGTGCATTTTGCCACGGATCTAACCACTTGACCGTGATATAAATATTTTTTCTTGCCCGTTGACCACATGAAACCGGAAATAACATAATTGACCCCAGGGAACGGACAACAAACACCGAGAAAAGGCGGTATCATGGAAAATCGCATCAACTGACCAGAGCCCTAAGTGATTTCGGGCTCTATCTGTTGCGCCGGGCAACGGACAATCAACGGCGAACAAAGAGGGTCGTCCTGGACAGTGGATGCGCCCCTTCCCTTTGGTCAACTTCCCCTGTGGGTCAGTATGAACTCGTGCTGGACTGTTTGCCCGTGTCTGGCCAGTGAGATGGTCAGCTTTCATGTGCGACTGTCGCGTGTGTGCTGTGTAAACAAATCAATTACCGACGCTAAATGCATTTTACGAGCCCTCACTCACATTTGAATTTTAAATGAGGCCTATTCCCCTGGAAGGGCTTTATGGTCAGCTTACGGTTCACACCTCTTTATGTTTATTTGTTATTTAAATGTGTTTAAAATTGATGAATAGACTGGTTATTTGAAGACATGCTGAGAAAGTGACTTGTTGAAGCTAATTATGACGATGAGCTAATTATTATGCAGCTAATTAGTGTGAAGCTTATAATAAAAAGGCTCAATATTGTGCCATAAAAACGTTTTTTATCTCCCTGTCGTCTTGAAACCCTTTGTTTTTGTTTTTATTTTAAAAGCACCTAAATGCATCAGCCCATAAGTTTTTAAAAGCCGTGAGAGAACACACGCTTTTATTGCACCCCACTTGACTGCTGACTGCAGGTCGACTCGCATTCAAAGCAGTCAAGTGCGAAATAATACTCCACTCCTGCCCTCTGCGGGGCTGTGGGTTGCTGTCCTGTTGCTGCAGCTGCCTGTGCGGACTGCATCCTTGCAGCCTAAAAGTCCTTTATTACAGTCAACTGCGAGTCAAACGAAGTGCAACAGTCAACGTGCTTGTGCATATGCATTTCAATGCAAAATAAAGGTCCCGCCTCGTCCTCGTCCGCACAGCCTCAGCCTCGCTCCTTGAGGTGTTGCACATGCGGTGCAGGCGCAGCCTCAGGTTGCATTATCCTTTACAAACCGTTGGTTGTTTTGATTCTCCCCTTTATTTCGCATTTGAATGGGCTGGCTGCAAGTGCCGTCGACGTTCAAGGCACACGACAGGGAGGATTCAGAACACGTCATTTTTGCAGTTTTCGCACTTGAACTTTGGAAAAAGGAAGCGTTACCACACACTTTTTAATATGGACAAGAGCTTTAATAATGAAACCACTAGTAGTGATTTTGGTTATGTTGGCTTTTATATTGATAGAAGGGGGAAATAAATAGGTAAATCTAAGGCCCTTAAGGGCTTAACCCATCATCTTTTCTGCTAAGCTGCGGACTACGTTCTCATCGTAGTCTTCAATCTCGTCATCCCCATCGTCAATGTCCACGTCATTCGGCCTGGTTGGATATCCTTGCTCTGGGGGAACGATCTTTACGCCGTGATCACCAAACAAGAGGCAATCAAAGTTTCTGCAAGGGTGGAGAAGTTATAATTATTCGCAAGTATCCCATTATCATAGTACTTGCCTCTCAAACAACTCAAAGCCCTGAAACTCCCCCGACATGAACATGCAGACATGCATGTTGCGACCCACAAACCAAATGTCATGGAACTGAATGCAGGCCCTGGCAAAGTTAAAGCGTGGCGGCCTGAAGCAGAACGGAGGTGGATTTTGGCCGGACACCTTCCGGCGGAACCAAATGTTGTTATTGACGCGCATGCGCAACTCAAAGGAAAACTCATCAGGACGATAGGCGACTTCTGTGCAGCTGTTCATTCCAATTACCGAAAGAAAACCTTAAAGCAGACATTGTGATCGAGATCACATAAACCATAGAACTTCATAGCTTCTTTTTGCGGACTCACCAGCACAGCACTTGCACAATCCAGTGTCGCAAGTACAGGGAATGCGATTTACCAGGTTGCTCAGCGTTATGTTGGGCAAACTGAGTTGCCTAGACTCCTCCTCATGCGCGAGCAGATTAAGCCGGTGATTAAGTAATCCAAGCTGCAAAGCAGCGTCATATGCCAAGTCTTCTCTTGGCGGTTGCAATGGCACTGAGTGGGAGTCACAAAAATAAGCAAAGGAGCACCGAATTCACGGAGGGAACAGGTACAAGGGCTTTGTCAATTTTTAGAAGTTGAGACTGATTTTCCTTCCAAGCATAATCATAAATATTTACACGCTTTCACCAAAATCTTTCTGCTAAGAACTAAATATATACAAAATTCTTTCACCAAAATCTTCCTTCCGTTTCAAATCGGGATTAGTAGTTCAAGTATTAAAAAGGCGAACCAAAAGTAACAAAAATATAAACAAACAAACTTGCCAAATCATTCACGCCAAACTTCCGCGTATTATGTTAATCAGTTCCGCATCGAGCCAACTGACGTAGCCGGCGAGCCTAGGCACACCGAGCGCCTAACAGTTTCAACTATTAACCTTGGGTGCACAAACAAGTTGTCTGAGTCTGAGTCGAAGATGCGAGCAAATTTTGATGTCAATGAAACCGTCGGATCCGCTCAAACGAGTTGGGCATATTAAGAGCTAGGTGGTCAAGATCATGGACAGCGGATGTGGAGAGCAGAGAGAAAACGAAAAATATCCGTATCTGTCTCTCTCCGAATTAGTTGTAAATATTACTATGGAGTTAGAAGTCCGGCGCCTAAAATATATAAATTATCGCATAAAATGGATATATGTATACCGGGAACGTGGAATGTCTCTTCATGGGCTTCAAGAGGTCGTGCTATTGAATCTATTGGTTTTTATTGCATGACAGCATTGAATTGGCGGCACGTCTCCGCCTGCAACTTTGGACAGTTTTACAATATTTCATTGTCAGAGCTTCCATTAAGCTGACCGGTACAATTTGTGATTTAAATTCTTATTTTTATCGTAGATTTCTTGGAAGGCTAATAATAAAACAAACATGTAAATAACTTGAATAAGAAAGGGAGCAGCACAGATTTCATCACAGCCAAGATTAGTTTAATTGTATTTTCCAAACCAAAGTATTTTTAGGAAATTATTACAAAATATATAAATAAAACAGAATAAATAAAACACCATCACTCATTAATATACAAAGTAATTCTTTTTATTGTACAGCTTAACACAGCGCCTCATATCGAGTATCACAAATTCGCTTAAGAACAAGATCTTGATCTGTATTCTTGGAATATAATCTCTTCCACAATCCATTATCTTAGGTTACAATATATATTTACAAGCTTATCCCATACATTTACGGGCTCTTAGAGAGCCACCTCAGAAAATTCGACATCAAGAAAAGTACACACTATTTAATACTCTGTACATCTTTTTACGTTAGGCAAACCTTTACAAAGCGATAAAATATCGGCATGGCGAACGGATTAATAAAGTTAATAACTAAGTAGTAAAAGTAAGACATAAAATAAGAGTTCTTTGTACTACCGGTGTCCGACTTGGAGACGGCCAAGAGAGAGGCAGCACAGAGTAGGTAAAAGAAGAGACGTGGATGTGAGCTGGCTGCTGGCATCTTGGCACGAAGATCGGTTCAGGGAACGTAATTGAAATGAAGGTTGCTATTGACCAGCGTTGTGGTCGGTGACTTCGCACGCTTTTGTCGTTGGATATCTTTAAATTATTAAGGTTTTTTGTTGTTGGGGTCTGCGTTTTTCTCTGCTTCTTTATTTGGATTCGGATTTGGGGGATTGTAAACACCAAGTCATAAACTCCACTCGGACGCGTAACTTTCGCTTTCGTGCAAAAAGCAACGAAAGTGTGTTAAAACCAACTTCAATTTTAGTTTCTATAAAGTTAAGTTGCGTTTACTCGACGCATTTATATGTTTTTCACACTTGGTGCGGACTCAAGGCGCGGGCGCAGCTCCGTACGTGCTAATGGCCAAAATACAACTGGCCAAGAAAACGGTAGCGCATGCGCATGCTAAGCGAGCGGGCCAGCAGACAGCGAGCGATCGAGTATTGGCCATCGGCAGGTCTAGAGTCTACCGCTCCGCTGCTCCAGCAGCTCCAACCGCGCGACGGGCCCCAGACGACGATGACAACTACTACTGCGTCAATGTCGGCCGCCTTAGCGTCTCTTTAAAAAGACATTTTTGTGCACACTTGGAAGGGGCCATTGCCTTGCTGATAGGGGTGCGATCGATGATGTGTAAATACTATAAATATTTTAGATTCGACTTTTTATAAGAGCACTCACCTGCGACTACAATCAAAACTTACATATTCAGATCCATCATGCATTTTTTTTTGCAGGGCATAAGAGCTTCGGTATGTCAACTTTTGAGTGTCGTATTACAAATTCAGTCGAGGCAAAAACCAGTATTTTATGCATGTTATCTCAGCAGCATTGCCGATTTGTGGGAACTCTGTTATAATTTCTCTCAGATCACCTTTACCTCTTGCTTGACGGTAGACGCTAGACTCTCACTTTTTACAGTGCGACTCGTTTAGGCGGCGGTCGGCCTGGAAATTATAAACTTTTAATTGAGTTGTCGCCTTAAATGGTGTTTTGATCCAACGTGTCTGCTGGGGCTATTGCACTTTTCGAAATCTCTTTGTCGGCCAAAGGCGTTCAGTGCTAGCCGCAGATCTCTAACGACTTAAGAAAAGACACTTCGAAGAGGCTCTTGAAACTGAAACAATCTGAAATGGATCAAGCGAAATGGCACACTTTCATTGCCCAAAGGTATTTTCAGAGCAATTGACAAGTGGCTTACACACCCAGTATATCTTATTTACATGCAAACTGGTTTCTTGAATGACGGTGCAGATTTTTGTCATCATTTCTATAACCTTTTCTATGTCAACCTGTTATTGGGACTAGATTTTTAGACTGACGAGCGGGCTCTGAAATCGGTTAACAAGCACAAGCCACTACCATGCGATTATCTCTTGAGGTTCAATCGAAAATTGATTTGTGAATCTCAAAACGGCCACCCCAAACAGCAGCTGAAGCAGCACAATCAACATTACTTGCAGTTGGAAAAATCTGCACGTAAATCATGTGAAGTCAATTTCTCTGGCTCAATTTTCCACTTTTGGCAAATATGTCAAAAAAGACCTGAGAGCCTCCTCTATAAGTCGTGAGCAAACATTTGGCTGGAGCTAAGTCCTCTTACCCGCTGTTGCTATTGTTTGGTAGCATCTTGTGGCCTAATAATAGCATGTTAACTCATAACATGCTATCAATCACTCAAATTTCGTATCTGCTCACTGTGGCCGCGTAAAATGACGTATAATTTTTGGCTAGAGGCAAGGCGTACCAGACGCAAGGGGAGTCAACTAGATAATTCGCATGTGAAAATTGGAAAATCGTTGCTGGCTCAGTCTGAACCAGACCCGAGTCAGCTACTCATGCATGACTCAAAAACGAAAGCAACCAAATATGATTTGTGGAGCTGTACATGGCGCCAAACTGACCCAAAAAACCCAGCGAAAATTTTTGGGGAATGTGATTTTCATGATTAAGTGCAAAACCCACGTGCGATTCCTTGTTTGAGACTTTATTCCATACTTTAGACTATAAAACGCCTGTTTGACTTTTAGAAATTAATAAAAAAAAAAATACTTAAAGAAAAATCTTGGTATCGTTTTTAATAAAAAATCAATTATTTAGAAGCTACCAATTTTTTTGAGGGAAGATGTCTGTATAATGTCAAAATGTACGAAGCCGCATACATCCATGCCTTCATCTTCGTACAAGCCCCTGCAATTCAAATCCCTTTATTCATTTTATTTTACTCATTTGCAAATTCTCCCTTCGCTGGTTAATGCCAGAATCTCCATAGGAAGGATGTTTTTTCAATGTTTTACCTTTTTATATTTTTGGCATTGCTTTGTTGCATTAATTATGGACCAGGACCACTAGTGAGCATGAAGCGGCCAATTAAGGAAAAGTCTATTCTGTTTCGTACTTTTCATACTTGTGATTTTTTACCTGCCCGTAAGCACAGTAAAAGGAAACATTATATTTTCGTTTTTTTCCTTAAACTCCAAAGCAACCCTTCTTCCGTGCATTCTCTTTGGGAAAATAATATTTAACTGAAATTATACTCGTGAATGTATAAAAAGTACACGAAGTTATTTTTCGGATTTCTTGAACTCTGCCAGGTCTGACCATTTAAACAGGGAAATATTTACAAAAGTATATAAATTTATACTTTAAGGCCAATAAAATACAAAACATGTCTTGCGATTAGCAAGATTTAGGATGCCTTAGCCTGACTGCATGCTGTTCGTCTTTTTTTTTTCTATATCCCCTTGAACTTCTCTTGAAGCATCCTTCGTTTGCAATCATTTGGGGGTTATAATTAACCCTTTTGCATGAGCAACATGTAAAAGGCCCTTTTCTCCCATCTGCCTTCACTGTGCAAACCACTTCATGGCGTATATCTAAAAATAAAAATATGAAAACAACAAGCCGGAAGAACAAAAATTAGTTTTTTCTCTTTTTGGCTGAAACTGCCGAAAAATGAAAGAATTGCAGTATGCAACCACATATTCTCTGAGGACACTTGACTTTCGGCTTCTTGTTGCCATTTGGAGCTGCAGCTAAATACGAGGGAGCGCCACATTGCCTGTTGACAGCTCAACTCGGAGCAGTTCCCTTGCCTCGCGATTCAGGCAACAGTCGTGGACGTTTTTTGTGAACTCTAGACATTTGGCGGTGCCAATTAATTAAGCGAAATAAAAGCCAAACAAGCTGTCACGGGTGTGGGCAGCGTTCATTAGTAGCTGCCGAGGGTGGCTCCGGGAGTGGGGGTGCAGGCGCAGGCTGGTGTAAGGATTGCATAGATTCCACAATTCAATTTTGAGGCCCATGCAATTTTCTCCCTTCAAACTGCTGAGCTTTAATTCGCAATTAGTGCAATTCAATCAGCGTAGCGCCGCTCTGGGGGGATGCGCTCGGGTGTCTGCTCCGGCCTGCCACAGACGTGGTCGGGTTGAGGTAATCCACGACGCCTTTTACCACCTGCGGCTCGCGGTGATTACGAGCAACATGAGCATAAAAATTGCTTACGCTTTGTAGACAAAATCTTCGCCACTAGGAGGCGGGCGCCAGTCGATGCCTCGGCGCAGTGTTGTCGTTCATGGAAATCGAAGAACTGCAACTGAGACTTCATCTGCAACTGAATCTGCGTCTGCGCTTGAAACTCTGTTGTCGGCTATCGATGGGCGCGTGATCCGAAGAGAAATGCAAATCTTCCGGAAAGTACACGACTATGTAGACTTCGGTAAGGTCTACCCACTGGAAGGCACTGTCACGCGCTCATCCCTTGCTGAACCTGAACTCTTGTCGGCGCTTTACAACTTGCTTATGACGCATGATGCAGCTGATGGAGATTGCCGCTTTCGCGGCTATCGACAATCCTCTGAGGAACAGAAACTGGCGCTTAATTTAGATTAAACGACTTACTGCATACAATTTATTGGCGTAAACTTTAATTGAACAACAAGCCGGCGGAGAGGACCCGAAAACCACCATTTCTAGGTGGTCAGTCTCCAGCCCAGATCGGCGAGATAGAGTTCATCGGCTATAGCTCATGTGGTGGGAGCCTCGTGGTCATTGATCACGACTCTATTACCAGAGAAAATCAGTTCTCTTTCCTTTGGTCCCTGTACCAGTTTGGATATCGGGTATAGTCGAAAAATAGCCGTCTCTTCAACCAATAAGAGCTTCGGACAGAAGTATTTTAGTTTTTTCAGTTTGCATGTTGCACAATTTGCCAAATGTGCTAACATGTGGGCTGAAAAAATGAGAAGAATGAGTAGGAGCGCGGACAACGTGCTCTGATACCACCTGTAGAGCCTCTAGTCGGGGTCATGTCCCCACTGGGGGCGCCTGACGAAGCTCTTCCTGCAGCTTGTTAACTTGATGGCCATCGACTATTTAATGAGAGCACATTCATTTTCCAAAGTCATCTCCGTGGTCATAACTTACTTGAATGTGAACAAATGCGACTGGACAGTTGAGTTCAATGGGCTGTAGGCATTGAAGGCTGTCTATGCTAAGTATGAGAGCCAATGAGTCGATTACCCTTGTCCATAGGAAAATGGGATCAACTCATTTCCATGCGTACTTCTCCTATGCATTCACGTTCGGGTGTTCACGGCAATGGCAACGCAGTCACGTCCCATATGATGACGATGAAGAAAGAGCATTGCAATCACTGGCAATGCAAGAAAACCAATCAACACAGCTCCACTGCTGGTGGGGACTTAGATGGCTGCAGTTCAGAATAAAACAATCTATCACGTATGTAATTCCCATGAAAAATTTGCACAGGCCCTGCACAGATGATGATGAAGGCACGGCAGTTCCGAATACGGGAGCCGAATTGTTGGAGGTGGAATAATAACTTCGTGCAACTGAAAAGCAACATGCTTGGCTTTGGAGCGTGTCCAATCGATTCGTGAAACGCAATGCACATGACCGGAGTGCACCAGTTTTAATGCATTTGTGTCTATCCGAATGCATTAGGCCGGGCGAGTTCAGCCCTAAGTTCAGCACAATTTGCGGCGAAGCAAATAAAATGCTATCTGCACGATCTGGCCAACCGATCGATCGGTGCGTTGCTGTGGCAACACGTAGAGACCCAATTTCTTAGCATTTCGCCAGCTACTTGTTACGGGTCAGACGGGGAGCGAGCCTCATCATCAATTTCGCCCTGACTGCTCGGTCTCATAATCCCATGTTTGTTTGCATTAGCCACCGCAGACAGGCTGCAATTATGTCGTTTGTGCTTGATGGCAACCGGGACTGTGACTGGGCCTTCGGCTTGTACTTGTGAGAGAGGAGCCCAGCGCCGACTGATTCGGATTTCATATTTTGAATTTCGGATTTTAAATTTCGGAGGGAAAATCAATCCCCCAAACGCCTGCTCCCCAATATGAATCGAATTCAGAAGCTGTACCCTTTTAGAGGGTTTCACTGCTATGCTGTCTTAAGGGAACTACAAGTGGCGCGGAAAAGCATGGCTAGTCTGTGAGGGTATTCAAAGTTTCATCTCTCTGTCTACTCATTGCCATCTTGATTGCTGCAGACTTTGTGGCGCATATGAATTATGGGTTCAGTTCGGCTTTAAAATCGGTAGTCGAGTCACATTCCATTGGTCTGCACTTTGGCTTTCTGACTCGACTGGGTTCTGCGCTGATTTTGACGTTCCCATTGTCGGTTAGTGGACCATGGGAAATAGTATCCTCAGCGCTGTGTTATTGCGACGCGTGAAAACGCGTGCGAATCGCTTCAGCTTCAGTGCAGTCAACGAACCGCACGCTCCGCTGCCTCAACTCTCTTTCTTTGTTTTCCACTCTGCTTTTTCACATTTTTCAAAATTAACACTTCGCCACACTCTAGCTTGCACTCACAATTTCCCGAAATCATAAATGCGCATAAATTATGCCAAAAACACAAGCCAACCCTGCTGCCGTGCGTTTTGTGGTTTTTCTCGCCGCTTCAATTTTAATGAGTGAAAAATCATGTTAAACATTTAATGCACATGTCCGACTCACATTTTATGTGTAAAGCCATGGAGTACTAACCTAAAATCAGAGTACTCTTTAATGGTTGTAATGAATTCTTTTTTGCATTATTTTTTTAAAAGATGTGAAAAATTGTGCATTGGAAAAATTTGAGTTTTGAAAGCGGCTAAGTTGTGATTTGGTGATGGAGATTTTTATTATCATATATCAGAAGACAATTTTATTAATTGCCATAAATTTTTTTTTAAATTCTGCTCAATAACTTAATGCTTTATACATTTTTGCAATAATAAAGCCAGATAATCACAGACAGGATAGAACCTCCATCCAAATTTGTTGGCAGGTCTCCATGGACACATTGAGTGCGATTACAACACCAAGAAAAAGTAGCGGCGACAATAGTTCCAGGACGCAACCACTGGATCCTGTCAAGGCCCAACTAGGTTCGCAAGAGGGGAAACGAACGCGGAAATCGTCTACGAAAATCATTAAACGTAACTTTGTGGCATTTGGAGAATGCTCTCAATGCTTTTGCCTGACTGATTTGGTAATTTTGCATTTGTATCGAATTTAAATAAAGTTCCCTTGGTTCCCAGAAAAAGTTTGTATTTTCACGAATGAGTCTGCAATTTATTTTCGTGTCTGTTTTTTTTCTAGGATTGCAAATAATTTGTAATGAATTGACAAAAATCTACTGGGAACACGGCAGACATTACCCACCTACACCTACATACACATATAATACGCTTTTAATGAGAAATACTGAATTCGGATTGGGTTCTGGGCGAGAAAGTCCTTGGGGCGTAGACAAAAGCACTGTCCGCGGGCTGTCAATTAAATTAAACGCTGCGTTTCGGTAGAGTTCGAGTTCGAGACTTTGCTTAATTTCGATTACGCATCTTCTTTTTCGTGCGTCGCCTGGGGTCCCCGGATTTGGCAGAGTCATGCCATGACATTACTTGATTACCGGTGACACGCACTCGAGCGCAGAGACTGGCTTGGTATTAAATCGGTGGTTCGGACCAAGTTTAATTACTTATTTACATGCAGCGAGCATGTGTGCTACGTTTCATGCGTGGAGTTTGAACAGAAGTGTTGGCTGCTTTTAGGCGGCGTTTAAAGTTCCTGAACTGATTGATAGAGGCGAATACAAATTTTATATTTAAAGAGGACTTGAAATCCCTTGAGCCTTGGCTATTCATGACTCATAACTTTGGCACAATAAAAAATCAAGTAAGGAGCCCGAACAACAACAAAAGCAACTTCTGTGCGCCAGAAGGAGCCTCAAGCCCGCGCCCGCTGGCATTCGAAGTTAGCTCCGAACACAAAAGTGAAAATTATCGCCAGACGGAGGAGGCGATGGCAGATGAAAGTACACTCAGCAGTCTCGCTGCCTCTAGTGTTTGCGTGGCTTATTCAACTTTGCCCAGTGCAAAATGGAACGAAAAGAATCGCTGAAACAAGTGTCTATGTGAGATTTGGACGGGCGTAGGCTGGGCGCCCTCCTAGGCGTCTACGAATCCCAAAAATGTGCACAGACTCCGCTTATCCGCTTCCGCCCGCTTATCCACGACGGGATCCAGCCGACCTGAGCTCCACCGACGATGTCTGGCAAGGCGATTTAGCAAATTAAAAGGTTTTTAATGCATGGAGTGCTCTCTTACTTATTTCATAATTTGATGCCAACTGTGCCATGCAAATGCATTACGGCTGAGTCCACAGGACGAGCCTGGATACTGTGAATCCAGAAGCCAGAATACAGGATCCAGTATCCGCCTTTGCTCCAGTCGGCTGTCTTTTACTTTTATTATAAACTTGTACATTTTATTCTTACGGAAGGGTTTCCCCATTTACTTTCGGTAGGCCCTGTGCAATTTCCTCTTGACTATTGCAGACGCTGGAGAAAAATGTAAACAGGATGCGAGAAATTCGATTTTAATTGCAAAATAAATCGAAATGAAGAATTTAAACTTTTCTGGCAGAAAAAATCGTTCAGAAAATGAGAAAATTAAATTCAAACAGCTCAGATAATTTAAAAATTTCTTTACCTAATAAATAAACACTTACAGGAAGTTTACATCCGATTAAACGCCCCACACCTGCCGACGTCAATCTAAATGAAGTAATCTATTCAAACCCTCTAAATAAGCCACCGCAAATTATACACTTGACTGCGACAGCTACACACGTTCGGCACATCGACACATTGCGAAACCGGGAACTGGGTGGTGGGAGGTGGAAAATGGGAAATGGAAAGCGAAACCTTATTTTGCAGGCGCGCACACAAGAACAACTGTCACGTGTCCCGTTGAGTGCTTTGTTCTGGAAAATTTCGCCAGTCGGAAAATTCGCAAACGCGTGGATGGAGCGCTTACATCCTCCCCCTGCGCTCTCCTCTTATTCCTCTGACAGCCAATTTCCCAAATTTTGGGTTATTGGGTTTTGTACTTTTGCGGGTTGCTGAGGTAATGGAGATCTGGGCTTATGAATGTTCAATTGCTTTGTGCAAAAAACCGAAGGCATTTAAATACGCACCGCGAACGCAATAAATGACAGTTGAATTTTTGATAAATGTCAGCGCGTGTGCTTTGTGCGAAAAACAGCACGAAAGGAGGGAGAGTGTGTTGGACTGCAGCACAGCTTTTATGGTCTTACAGAAAAGTTTACCCGACATTGCCCGGGGCTATTTTCCGTGACTTAAGGGCGCCACTTTCAACAAATTAAGCCAATTTAACGACTATGGCGGCAGGGGCAGCTTATTTCGAAGCAATAAATATGTGCGCTGAGAAAAAATAACCATGAAAATACGTTTATCAATACAGATGCATGAATTAATAAATAAAAGGCAGAAACTATTTTAGACTTCACAAATAAATTCTCAACATAATTTCCTGTTACTTATTTTCAAACCTTTTCAAGCAGACCTAACGAACTAAATGGGAACGACAAACTTGGGCGGCCACAAGAAACGCACACTGGACAGGGTCAGTATCCAGAGGCCGGGATAAGAAACTTCAAGAACAACTAAAAATTCCTGAGCAAGCAAATAATAATAATTTTGTGTACAATCCATGGACTCGGTTGCCCTCACCCCTTTCCGCATAACTTGTTGGGGAGAGAGGTCAGACTGCGCCTTTGTTTATGACGCAGTAATATTGAAATCAGGATAATTGTGCAAAAGGATGTGAAGAAAAAACCGCAAATACTTTGGGCCCGGCGCTAGAGCCAAGCACCAGCCCCAAGTAGTCATTCATTCCGTAACGAAGATATCTCGAGAGCAATTTCAGTGCGACAAAAACTGAAAACTGGGCGAGGAAAGCGGGCAGCGGACGACGAAGGCTGGACTGAAGTGGAGTGAAAACTCTACCATGCAGAAAGTGGTCAACATTTTTGCCACTACCATGGGCAAGAATAAAAGACGTCGCCCAACAAATGCAATCCGAGTGCAGCAAAAAGGTAGCAATCATGGTGCCGAGTAGTCGTCGAATAATAATAACCTCCATCCTAGTTTCTGTTGTATGCTGCTTAGCAGTGGCGGGCGGCAGCGCTATGGCGCTCTTGGTAATAAACCATAAGACATTCCCCGTAGCATATTCTCGTAAATGTGGCAGTGAAAGGCCAAATTAAAATGAGCAGTCAGCTCGGAAATATCCTGTTAAACAGAGCAATGTCGCCTCCCCGACCATAAGATTATAAGGAATTGGGCTTAGGAAAGGTTGAACATCAAAAGATCCCCAGCTCTATTCATTTTAAAATCATTTTTATTGGTAGTTTAAATACTCAAACTATATACAAATATTTTAGTGAAGCCTTTGATACTTCGTTTTTGTGTGCATGTAGCAGGGACGCAAGTAGCAGCACCTTGGGTCAAAAGGGCCTTCACCCGCCTAAGCAACCCTAAAATTCCAAATTCAAACCAAAAAAGTAACCTCAAATTAGCATTCATAAAACTCCTGTTCATCAGAGCCGCTGTCGCCATCTCATCGTGGCCGTCAAGCGCATCTCAAAGGACGTTCTTTCATAATTAATTCTCACACAGAAAAATGTTCAAAGATATTTTTGCACTTTTGCACAACCACCCTTGCCACCAGCCAAGCCGGCTGCCACCTGCTGTCTCCTACCACTAGCTGCAGCTCCGAGCCTTTCAAAACACAGGGCTTGTGTGGCTACGTCAAAAGCAGCGACAGCCCAAAACAAAGCAAAATGCTAAATGCGGTAAAAAATCAAAAATGGAAAAATCAAGAGGCAAAGCGAGCAAAATAAAACATGTTTACCTTTACAATTTGACTGCAACTTTTTCCATGCGGGCGGGAGGATATGCAAATTTCCTTATTCTGCCGTTACGAGTATTTCGGGACCTATGCCCCATCTCGCGGTGCTTTAGTTACTCCACAGCACTGCCTCAGCGTCGGATGCTATGATTTATATACTCACGGCGTGCGCGTATTTATCAAACTCTAATTAATCGGTGATAAACCGATCAAGACGCTAAATGCTGCACTACACGAAGCCGCCGAGGCACAGAGCAGACGAAGACTCTGGCGAACTCTCCCAACGGATCTGCACTTTGCGCCTGCAAACGGGTTTGTGTGGTGTGGAACACCTCTTGCCAAAACCCAACTCCGATTGCCTTTTATGTTTCAGGTTTCTGTTTCTTAGAGCACCGATTACCATGTGATTTCCACCGCCCCCTGCCACTCCACCGACATCAATAGCCACATCTCCATCTCCAGGTCCCTTGCCCGAGCAGAGGAGTTCAGGAATACGAATACGAGTATTTGCTGAAGCAATTTTCTTTCCCGAATATCGGGGCTGACCAAGGCGACTGCGATGCAATCAATATATGCTCGTGTCCAGCAAATAATAGACTTCAAACTAGCATTTTAAGCGTTTTTTTCTTCGCAGCCAACGTCTGTGTGCTGAGTGAGTGCGATTGGGCCTACAAGGAGTCGAGCCAGCGTTTTGGGGATTCGATAATTTCCTTCCTCTCTCGGTGGGCAGAAGACTTTTCTCCCAAATGCTCACATAGTTGGAGTTTAAAATAGTTGGCTTTGCGCCGAGCGAACAGGGGCCTCCATCGCGGCCAGTTAGCTCCTTTACACCGGCGCAGAAAACCTTTCAGCTCCAGGCTCGGAGCATCCTGTATATGTCATAGCAATGAACTCTAATCCACTTTAGCAAATCAATTTATTAGCCACGTATGACTTATGTGTTTTTAAATGTGCGCTTGCATGTGTTGTCTGACTTGAAATTGGGCTTAGAGGTGGTGGCTTTCCTACAAACTGAGGAGGCGCAAGAAATTTATGTTAACATGGTCTGCGTAGCGCCCTCTGGTATGTAATTTGGCGTTGTTTAGGTATCACGATTACGATTCTACTTCAACTGGGCATCTGCTTTGGTTGTGGCTCGCTGTTTGGGTCGGTGCAAATAGGCTGTAAAATACGAGCCCTCGTATATGTGTGTCTAGCCTGGGTGTAAGCCATGATTATCTCCGCTATAAATGATATGTGCGAGGAAATTGAGTTCCGGAGCAGGCCATTTAGTGTCAATAGCGAGCGTGTGAATTAACCGGTGGGAGTGGTGTGTGCTCAGGCCTGGAATAGCATTTATTTATAGTTAGGCACTATAGTTGCGAGCAGCTAGGAGGCCCCTGGGTCGTCGCCCAATAGTAAATTCAACTAACGGGACAATGTTCTAAATATCAATTACCCTGCGCAAGGCGGCACTCGCTGCCAAAAAATAAATGTGGGGAAAATGAGGAAGTGTTTAGTTTTTGTGGTGCAACTTTTTGGACAACTCCACCATCTGTGGACCCGTACATAAACGTTGAGTAGAAATTGAAAAAGCCATTTTGCTGCCAATTTAGCAAACACTTAAACCAATTTTGCACTTCAATCCACCGACGCACACAAAAAGTGTACCCAGACCCACACTGCGCCCCTCGCTAGCTCTCTGGCTGAAGCCACACATTTGCACACCCCGGATCCTTGCCTGCATCGACGTCGACTTTGACGCGGCACCAAGGACGACCCGAAAGTCACTGGCTCTGTCTGCAGGATGGAGTGTGTAGGAAGCATCCAAAACGTTGCCAACAAAGTGTGAAAATGTCAAGTCGTAAAGTCTGCAATGTCCACGAGCTCGGAGGGGGGTCGGCACGGCTTGCAGTCTGTAAAGCGGAGTACTTGCGTGGACGTGGGTAGTCGGGACTCCCTTATCTAGGAAGGCAGTTTTAATTTAATAGTCTGCTTTGGGACTGGCAGGAGTATCATCGTATCGACTGGGAGGAGCCCCAGTCTAAGCAGCTAAGCTGGTTATCGAGCGAAGCTGAGCAAGTGAGACCAAGTAGGAATCTTGGGTTTCCCACAAACTAGTGACCTCTGAGTGTGCGATCAAAGCTGTGAATGATTCAAGAACTATACAAAAAATGTCCTGTATTTGCGAATTTCACACGCCAGATGTGGACAGCTCCAAAAACGTTTCGCCAACCAACGACTGTTCTTCAACAACAGCCTCCCCAAAAAAGTGAGTATTCAGTTGATTACCAAGACGACGCTACCATCCGGCCTGTTTCCAGTGCTGAGACAGAAGAATTAACAGAGCCGAGTGTCGCAAATTCTGCAGTGTCGGCCTCGGAATTAGCCGACTGTCGCACGGAAAACTGGCTCCTGAGGAAGAAGCTGTGCGAGTACGAGGTCACCATCGAGAACTTGGAACAGCTGGTGTCCACCTTAGTTGAGAAGCAGCACCACATCTTGAGCGATATGTTTAACCTGCGAACGGAAAACCACGACCTTCAGTCGAAGTGTCACCTTCAGCGCGAGTATCACTCGATGGAGAGGAACGCCTTGCTAAAGCAGCTGAACGATGCCCAGATATTGTACCAGAACCGAGCTGAGACCTTGGTAAGTGTGCCAACGCCATCAGGACATTGTAAATGTAGTAGAAGTTCATCAAACAGGAAAGTCGGTCGAATAATAGAGAGTCGCCTATTAAATCGGGCTCGTCGTTTGTAGCCAGCTCTGGCAGCGAGGATCAGGGTGAATACGGCAGCGACAGCAATGACGAGCAGGAGTCAAAGGAGGAAAACGAGGATCTCTCGTCAGACAGCTTAGCGCCGAGCTCCGAGTGCAGCTCCCCCATCCCGACTTGCTCAGAATCGGAGGACACGGACTTGGAAGATGATCAGTCTCGGGAAAATAGCACCAGTACTAGTACCAACGAGACAGACTGACAGACCATAAGAATTCACCACCTTATAATTAAAGTTTTTGTTTATTTACTTAAATAAAATTTAAGAGAGTGCTTCATTAAAGTTGTGTACATTCGCCCCGGGGAATCTATGAACTTACATTTAACGCATTAAGTAATCAAAACAAAAACGTGACAATCGCACAAAACAAACCAAACAATAAATTTGACGTAACGTGACGGTAGTAGACTGTCAAACAGACAAGGAATACAAAGAAAAAACCCCGCAAATAAGAAAAACGGATGAAACCTGTGCAAAGTATTTGCATATCAAAACGCTAAAGGATGTGGAGGAACCCCTTGCTGAAGGTCCTTCCAAAAATGATTGAATGGCTTGTAAATATGGGGCCGGCCGGAGGGGGGCAAGTATTTAAATCACTCGCAAAAACGTGTTAAGTGTTTATCTATCGAAAAAGTTGAAGGCAAAAAGAGTAAGCAGAAGCCGCAGCTTCTGGCTGAACTGTGCCTGGTTTGGGACTGTGCCCCGGGCCAAGTGGAAAGATGAGCGGAATGTGTGCTGCTCGCTTGTGTGCTGCTGGGTGTCGGGCAATTTATCAAGCCGGAAAGTTTTTAGCACAAATGAGTCGTGGCAAGGCAAGCAAAGGTCCCGGACCCACTCCAGGCCGCCCGTTTGCCACCAGGATTAATGAGTCTCGTGTTCTCGTGCTGCTGGCCGTCCTATTCTACATCCTCGACACCCGCCTTGCAACACGTACCAATAATCCATCATCGGTCCCTCCCCAAGTGGCAACTTGTGGAGGCTTTTGGGATGCTCCACAGATCGCTTATCGGGATCGGGATGTTGGGGATGTGTGCAAAGGTCCTGGCTATCATATATGGGTATTGATAGCAGGAGAAACTTGTGTGTCATAAATGGCAGGCTCATGTGCTGGCCATTTCAGGCCAAGATTCTTAACTTTTTGCCCTGGCACCAGCAGACAAAGGCGAATATAACAATGCACGCTGCTCTGCAGGTCAACAGTGTAGCCGCCGTTCCACGGAAATTATTAATGGCCAGCAGCCGCTGCTCTATGCATATCGAGTCAGGAAGAGTTTGCAATATCATTTATCAGCTAAGAACTTTGTTCAAGAACTTGTTGCGCATAAAAAAGATTTTCGTGTACACGTGAGAATCGCCGCGGAGGCCACTTCTGCGCCGTACCACCGACCTACAGAGCTACCGAAGACTACCGCGGCACAAATGGCTTGGATAAGAGATGTGAAACCGAACATGGCTTGAAAGGAAAGCGCGCGCTTTTGACTTAAATATATTAATACGCGATGCCAAGGTGGCAGCCTAAACGCTATGCAAATCGCATCGTGAAAGGTGAGGCGGCCTTATACTGCAACACCCTGGCCCTTGTCGGATGGTCCTTCAGACCACCTCCTCATCTGCAACGGCTTCAGCACCACCGAAACCAGCAACAAGTAGCACCACATTGCATGTGACCGGGCAATGAGAATGTGAATGAATGAGAATGTGCAAGTGAGATGCTTGCGGACAAGACATTAATGGATGAATATTTGCGGCTACATTTAAATACAGCGGATGCCTTGTTCAAAACGGACATATGACACCCGAGTGCTTCTCAGTGGTCGTCAGCTTGACTTTGTGAATGACTAATATGTAAGTCGGTGGTACGAGACCCATGGCAGTATACTATTTATGCGGGCCACCCATCGTTAACCCCCCTGTGTCAATAAACGATTCAAATAGCGTATTTTCTGGATCAACGCCTACCTATTTACTCAACCGTGCAAATACACAAAGCATTCGCAGAAGAAGAAAAAACTGCAAAAACGTACTTGCGTGTTCTAAGCAATTTCAAACCAATAATCGTTGGGTGTCTTTTAAATTAAGTAACCAGAGCCATGCAAGCCAAATATTAAGCCATATTGACATGCCCGTCGATGCGACGATGTGTGTGATGGGAAAAAGGCAAGGACTTTATTGTTATTCTTTTTATTTGACTAATCTAAAATTAAAATCATTCGCCGCAACTGTGGCAGAACGATAAAAAAAGAATAAATGATACATGGCGATTGATAAACGTTGTGTAGCTGGTACAACATAGCATTTCTCCTCTAATGAGAATGACAAACCAGCGGAGCAGGACAAAAATAATTAAACCAACAGAGGAAGACCTGTGATCGCTTCTCTCTACGTGAGTTTATGTATCTGCATGTCCTCAGGCAGGGAGGTTTTCTACCCTAATAAACAGTTTGATTTTAATCAATGAACCGCAAAGTCAAATACATGAAAATTCCATCCAATGAAGGCCGACAGACAACAGTTTTTTTTCTTTAATTGTAAACCTTTTTCCGTTTATACTGCGCGACTCATTAAATAGCTTTCGTATTTGTTTAGACACGGGAACTATGCAAACAGCTATCAGCTGCAACTTTCTCCAGGGGTTAAATGCTCAAAGGATAACATTCCTTTTACAAGTATATGTACAAAAGTATATTTGTACATACCGCCGTTAGACCCACAGGGTTTCTCATGCATATTTATGCCACTTAATTTTTTCGTTACGCGAATGAATGGAGGCGAAGAGTATTTATTTCAACGACTGTGTATGTATTTATAGCGTCATGTTTGATTTTGTTCTAAGAGGTCGAACCCCATTTTTGGGCGTAATTAGAGGACGCAATGCCCCTTGGATTCTAGACAGTAGTCAGCTTGCCCTTGTTACCCATGCATATTTATGAGTATGGATTTAATAAACATTTGTATTTGTTTGTCTGATTATAGTCAGACAGGCCTAGCTACGTAAAAGGAAACTCTTTTTGTCTTTGATGGTTTTGTTTTGTTGCTACACCACGGATCAATTAAACACAACCAATAGCCGGGCAGCAACCACCAGCTACTCGTTACACAGATATTCGATGTAGCTTATATGTCGTGATATACGAAAAATTCTTCGGGCAGTAAAACCCTACCTCACAACACTGTAAAACTATATTTGAATTCCCCACATCTTACTTAAAAGACCGACTGATCGACAGGTCAAAACCATATAGGAGCCAAAACACATGTTCCCCCTCAAGGTGCAATTTTGCCTCTGACAAGGTCCGTGGACTTCAGCTTTCTTAACAAGACGAACGTACGATGAAAGCGACTATTGAATTATACTAATTTTAGCTAGGGAAACCATTTTCTAAATTAAGGAAAATAATACAGCACACAGCCAGCTGGATGGAAGTCGTGGAAAGTGCAACATGTGTTGCACCTAGAGTACCGCTACGATTACGATCGTTATCACCAAATCAGCGGCAGGGGTTAATAGAGCTGTATTCAAGCAGTCGTGGAGGAGTCGACTCGGGCTAACGATCACCCGGCTGAGGCAGCGAGGCAGCAGCACACATGGCCCCCATTTTGGCCCCGCTGCCTCCAGCTGCCAAAGATCGGGCGCTTATGCAGCTCTGGCGGAGTTGGCCACATTATTTGCAGATCTCGCACCTCGGCTACCAGCGCGGCTAGCAAACGGAGAACGATCATGCGATCGGCAACCCGTCTGCCACGATGCCCCCATCAGCAGCTCGCACTTGACCACA
Organism: Drosophila nikananu; assembly: GCA_008042635.1. Lineage (NCBI taxonomy): Eukaryota > Metazoa > Arthropoda > Insecta > Diptera > Drosophilidae > Drosophila > Drosophila nikananu. The sequence goes on along the minus strand of VNJV01004983.1, from coordinate 9,475 downwards.
CTTATCCATCTTCTTGGCAAAATGTTGTGATAAAGCCAGCGATCCTCCTGCAAAATCGCCGTTTGATCGCCGAACCGATTCCCCTGCCGCACTTCGATTATGGTTAAGTAGACAGCCAGCTACTTAACCCCCAGCTAAAGCGGTTGACTTTGACGATCAGCTTTGGCTGACAGGGAGAGGAAGAGGCGACGGCGACTCTGCACACTGCGGATTATCTTGTTTTGGCAGGGCGTCATTTTTTAGTAAATTACTTTAATAGTATAAACATAATCATTTGTGTTGCGGCTGCTGCTCGGAACGGCTGGCAAGATCAGGGCGCATTCAGGTGCAGGCTGTGGACGCTCGCTCGTGCCTCGGTTCTAGTAGTAATTTCATTCTAGTTACCAAGCTGTGATCGGTCGAATCACAGTTATCTAGGTAACAGTGAAAAATTGAAAATTGTATATGTGCGAAGAATGGGCCTTGGCTGAATCCAACTACATAGATCATCATATTTGATGGCAGGCGAGATATCGACCCATCCCATGTAAGGCACAATGCAGAATGAAGGCCTAACGAAAATGTGCTCTCAACTTATATCAATCTGTTCGTGCTATGTGGTGCGGAGTTCAAAAGGTGAATTAAATTACGATCCACAAATTCGAGAACTCAAAACGCAGCTGTCTATGTTTTCGCCCTTTCAGAAAAAGGTGTCCCCTGGCAGGGACCTCATTTAAATTTTTAATCAAACTTATTTGCATATGTGTGTATCGCTTACTCAGGTACACAATATCGGCAGACAAAGATCGCTGGGGATCGCCCTAAAAGGGATTAATTCACACAGCTGGATGCTGCGTCTGCACGGCCCCGAAAAGGGTTGATGATACTCTTTCTCCGCGTAGAATGTTGTTTTCCCAGCAAATAAAAAATGCACAAAAATTTGAATAAAACAGCAAGTAAAATGTTGCATAAAAAGGAGGAGAAACGACCAAGAGTAAAGCGCGAAAACCACGAAATTTTTTGCATAATTTATTGAAATTTCGTGGAACAGACAAAGGAAGCGGGACCAGAACCATGAGCCGGGCACCCGAGTCCGAGTCCAAAAGTGCATGAAGTGTGTTTCTATTTTCCTGCGGCACCGTCGCGCTCCTCGCTGCATTATCCTTTTTGGCTTGTGTGCATTTATTTTTCATTTGCATGAATTTTTCATTGTTTTCCCAGACACGAAAGGAGCTGCCGCTAGGATGCACTTAACGCTCCGTGGGATCAAGGACAAACACGCGATATTTGTCAGAGGGAAATCAGCTTGAAAATCGAGCCAAGTCAAGTTGAGTTCTCGGTAGACACTGTCTAGCATATAGACATTTATCCTCTTGATAAACTTTCCTGAAGAGCAAGTAAATATTTTACGTTTTAATGCAGCAAAATCTATAAAATTTCTCAGTTGGCCCCGGTGTTTTCGCGTGAGAAATACAAACAGATTTTCAGGCAATTTGTTGTCTAAAGAGAGGTTACAGCTTGGATACTTAGTGAAGATGGAGCTTAGACTAACAAGGCAAGTGCGAAAAATGAAAATAAATGAAGAATTTTAAAAACACTTTAGGGTATTATTTTTTTCTACCGCTAACGTGGGGTTATCTTCTGAGAACAAAGGTCGAATGATAGGCAACAATTTTATATATTTTGTACACAACTAAAATCGTAAGAAAAAGAAATTGGAAACAAATATTACATATTTTTTCAACATTTTTAAAAATTTTGTAAGGAAGCCTTTTCGAGGCCATCAGCCATTTTCCAGGGGGTGATCCGGGGGTGAAGCGCCTTAGATTTAATCGAAAGTTAAATCCTTTACACGAGTGTGTCCATATCCTAACAACAACAATGGAAACGCATGCTCACCCCACTGCCATCCCCCATTGCATTTGTCTAGGAGAGGGTGGCAGCGTGGGTTGGTTGGTGGTCGCACCACCATCGCGGTATCTTCGGCGTCGGTGGTTGCTAAATGCAATTTATCATAAAAAGCAAAAAAAAAGATAGAAGCTTGAAATTGAAGCAGACGACCCCTTCAAGGGCGGGGGTGGAGTAAGAGTCAAAGTTCGGTGGGAATAGGAATATAGTAGAGCTGGAAGGGCGAGGGTAAACATGGCACACACACCCACACCCGAGCACGAGCACACACAGCTCATCTAATAAGACGCATTTAGCGTCTGTCAGTCTCGAGTGTGGAACGGAGGGCAAGCAGCCGAGGAAAAAGCAAATAGGAAAAAGTTATGGAGCTGTAATAAATTGGATTAGTTCGAGAAGCGACGCCATTTTGTCTTCCACGCTGAAATTTATAAGCACACATATATAACGGCGCGAGTGGGGAAAGTAAACTTAACTACACACTTTGCTGGCCGCACGCTGTTTTTCATTTGGAAGGATTATCAAGGGCTTCTGGGGATCCAATAGGGAAAGTCTCAGCAGCGCCGGGGCAGGGAAGGCCCTTGAGAGTGACACTTTCACTAAAGAACGGACCCGGGCACCATCGTCTCTATCTGGCTGTAGGCTACGTGCCAAATCAAAATCAGATTCCCATTATGGGTTTCACTCAACTCGCTCAAATTGCACTCGCATTTGCATATGAAAGCGATTCATTTTTTCCTCTTTGTCGTCCTGCCTAATACTTGGCACCTTTCTGCCTTTGTTCGCTAAATGATTCAATCCAATGTTCGTTTTCAGATTGTCTGTTATGTGAAGCGCTCTTCCCCTGCCATCGTTCCGCCACAACATCCTGCATCAGCTTCCCGATTTTCCCGCTTCATCAATTGGTTTCATATATGCAAATTTTCCAAACTCTCCTGTATCCTCGTTTCTATGTACCCCGTTGGATTTTCTATTTTATTTCGGGAAGCAGCTGCCCCTTTCTGAGATGCTGTTTTTATGTTTGGCATTTATTTCGCCGTCGGCATTCAACTGAGTTATTGGTTTCTAGGATTTTGCTTGGATAATTGGATAACTTTTTAACGAAAACTGACCCGGGGCGTCACTTAGGATAAGAGGAAAAGCGTTAATCGAACGACGATATGTGCTTTCGTTTGCTTCGAGTTCTCAAAAGTGGGTTGATAAATGTAGATCTTTAAAAAAGCATGATCTGTTTGGGAAAGTTTCGCCAGTGTCTTTTGTATTGTCAAAAGAGCCCTACCAGTATAACTTTAGGCAAATACATACTTCTAGCTCGCGTTTCTTAGCGCTCTTAAATTTAATTCTATCCCTGCAGGGTATAATAATTTAAGTCAGAAGATTGCAACTCAATGAAGGAGCCATTTCCGACCTTATAAAGTACATATATATATATATTCTTGATCAGCATCAACAGCCGAGTCGATCTAGCCGTGTCTGGGGGAATTCAAAAATTTCAAATTTTTTTGTAATGTTTAAGTTGTTAAAATTGTAAAAGAAAATTTGCAAAAACATTAATTTTAAAATAAATGGAAATTCATTATGCAGTTTTATTTGCCTTAAAAAAACGAACTAGAGCAGTTTTCCGAATTCAAATTAATGTATTTTTAGCATAGGTATTATATTTTTAAGCTTTAATTTTGCCAAAAGTATGGAGAATAAATATTTAGGTTTTAATAACCCTTTCGGGATTTTATGTCAATCAGAAGCACAAAATCAGTGAAGAAGTCATTTCCGACCCTATAAATCATATATATTATTGATCAGCATCGAAAGCCGAGTCGATCTAGCCGTGCCTGGTGGAATTCAAACATTTAAATTTTCTTTTGTAATTTTTAAGGGGTTAAGTTGTTAAAATTGTAAAACAAAATTTAAAAAAAAATTAATTTTAAAATAAATGGAAATTAATGGTGCAGTTTTATTTTCCGTATAAAAAACTAACTCAGAGCAGTTTTCCGAATTCAAATTAATGAATTTTTAGCTTAGTTATTATCTTTTTATGCTTTAATTTTGTAAAAATTATAGCGAATACATATTTAAGTTTTAATACTCCCTTTGGGGTATTTTATATCAGTCAGAAGCACAAAATCCGTGAAGGAGTCATTTCCGACTCTATATATATTCTTGATCAGCATCGACAACTGAGTCGATCTAGCCATGTTCGTCTGTCCGTCCGTCCGTCCGTCCGTCTGTCCGTTTCTATGCAAACTAGTCTCTAATTTCGTCTTCTTCTTCTTCTACTTATTGCAAGAGTATATGGCTTGCCGAAGTTAGCTTACTTTCTCGTTTTTAATTCACTTCAGTCAATGCAAACCCTTTGAGACAGCTATATTACTCATCCCCTGGCATACTCCTGCCTGCTGGCTGTTAATTTATTTAACTACCGAGCTTCTAAGCCCGCGTTTACCCCACATATCAAAGCTTCGTTTTCCATCAAATGGATTTCATTTTGAAATCCAATAACTGCCAAAAGGAAACATTTCCTAGCCAGCCAGGACAACCCTTTTAGTCGCTATCTACTCCTGCGGGGTATGAGTATATATCGTAAACTGATACATTCTCGCAGTACATAATGTAGCGGGCTGTGTGTGTGTATAAGTACCCGTATACCAGAGCACGTAGCAGTGAATTTCGCACTTTACGCAATTTTTCCCCGCCAGCGCGAAAAGGGTTGAAAGTGCGTATGGAGATGGCAGGACAAACACCCCGGCAACACACACACACACACACGCACACACTTCGCGGCGTTGCCAGATTGTCATCGCTGGCATCTCTCCCTCATCGCTCCAAGCATCATCGTCGTCCCATTCTGAAAACCCTTTCTTTGACAGACGCTGTCCCGCGTCGGCGGCCATTATTATTTTCCTTTCCAGCTCTTTCACTTGTCTCGGACCCGCCGCCCACCACCACCTCGCAGCTCCACCCCCGGGGTCCTGGGCTCCCCGCCGCCTTCTTCGACGTTATTGTAATTTTCTTAAAAATATTTTGGCAGTAAACTTTCTAGATTTAAGCCCTTCCCGGCGAGCTTTCCTCGCCGCCTCAGCCTCCGCCGTCCTTTCAGGCCATTCCCGAGGTTTTGCGGTTTGCACGGCTTTACGGCGGCTCCCAGTGAACTCTTTCACAGCCCCAATCCCTTCCTGCGCTACAGACTGCTTCGCCCAAGACACCGCACGGCCACAGCTTCGCCCATCAACGGCAACCAGGCAACTCGCGTTTTAATCTCATTTTATGAAATGAAAATTTTTCAATTTTTCGACGAGATAAACTTTTTCTACTTGAATGCGTAATTACTCGGCTTTCGAATGAAATGCTGTGAATTTCCGCCGAGTTTTCTGCTGACTTTTGTTGGTCACCATCGCCGCTGGTGATGCGATGGTTGCCGCTGCCACAGCTGTGCTGCGGTGAGCGACGCCGCTGCCGCGGTACAGTATCCGTCGGCTTTGATTTCCATAATGGCGGACGATAGATGCATAACTGTTATTAAGATTATTAAAACGTGCTGGGGGAAGACTTATGATGTGGTCAGCTCAGTCGCTCATTATATGTACGGCAAACCCTAGCCGAAGGATAATTTAAATTGAAGAGTCTGCTTAATGTGAATCAAATTCAGAATATAAAATATTCTTTGGCCCATAAATGTTAACTTTTTAAAATGTTGTAACTAAAATAATTCTCGCAGCAGCAGTATTGAAGATTCTTGCAAGTAAGCACATAGGTTAGGTTATGAATGGGAGGATGAAGTAAGCACATAAATGAACAAGAAACATTTAACGTCAAGATTAGGAAAAATTAATTATGAAAGCTTGAACTACTGAATTGATTTTCTGAACATTATATAAAATACAGTATGTTTTTAAAAACCGATCACTAGAGGCGAAATTTTTTGCGTATACAATTCATAAATAACTAATTAATCAATACTACTTGCGGATTTAAGGTAATCTAAGAGTGAAATATCCAGTTCCAAAGGGATGGATACACCTTGTGTTACATACGAAAGAAATTACCGCACGCATAGCCAAAGAAGAAGAAGCCCCAGAAGCAAAGGCAAAAGCAAAAGAAAAATGTAAACAAAACGAAAAACAAAAAATATCTGGAGATGGTAAAAAAACTTTTTCCTAACTTTGTTTTTGCTTAATGAGCAAATACACATACATACACACGCTATGCCCAAGAAGGCATTAAAAAATGCGTTAAGGGCGCGTTGCCAAGGACCCAGAGAACAAATATTAATTCTTGGCATAAGCGGCCCACACACACACGCACAAAACTCACAGACACATGTCCTTAAAAAAGACTAGGATATTTAAAAATGTTTCGGATTTTGGGGATGTCCAAGGACCCCACACACACTAACTGCGGGGGTTGCTTCTTGTGGTACCCTGTACATGGTAGAGAGGTTGTTGTTTATTAACAATACCTAATGATCAAGAAACTTTACAGTTTTCAATAAAACATTTAAACATTTTGTCACTATTTAATCACACTCAGAGTGTCAATATTTAATAAGCTAAGAGGATATTCGATGATTCGGTTCTATTATCATGTTTTTCTCCCAAAAAGTGTACCGGACAAATGCTAAAAAATTAGCATTGGGACTGTCTTGATCCCGCACATGTCGCTTTGGGTGTTGCCTCCCATCGCTTACCACCCCAACGCCATCAATCCCTCCGCACGGAAACCTGTACTCCCACCCACGCACACTCTGGATTCGACGTAAATTATTTAGACTCATTTAATGTGCCGCTGAGAAGCATCGCTTTTTTACGATTTTCAATTTTTATTTTTGCTTTTCCTTGCCACCCTTCGAATGCGTTTTTGTTCTCTTCTCTACATTTAGTTTGGGGTATTTTTCTGCGTAAAAGCAAAGAAATTTCGGTGGAAAATTAAAATAATGTGTCCCCTGTCGCCGCCAGACGCGACTCGTGGACTTGAATCTGATGTGGATTTTGAGGATAGCAGGGATAGGGCGCTGGACCAGCTGGTTTTATTACTCGCTGCAGCAAGGATAATCTTCCCTCATGCGACAAAAAACTCAGACAATGAGTGCCTTGGAAAATTAACGCATCTTATGGGCTATAGCTGATAGTACTGAGTACTGTGACCGATCTCTGAAAACAATCCAACTACGGTCACGCTGAAAAGGCTTGCAAGACCCTCGGACCCTACCACCAATTCATAGCTAATTACTGCCACTTGAATTGATAATGCGATTCGTGTCATGTTTGCCTTGTCACCCAATCCCCTAATAACACGCTCGTTAATTCGTGTTCACACTGACCACTGGCGAGTGCACGAGGGCAGGAGGGTGTAAAACAGGAAATGACCAGGCCGGCCCAGTGCGAAGCGGTCAGTCGGGTCAACTGGTTTCTGGCTGGCCCGCTGACTCCTGAAGTGTTTATCCTGCGTATAGTGATTGTTTGACTTTAGCTTAGGGCAGTGCATAAATTAACATCAGCATTATGCAAACAGGGCACCACATAGGGGGATTTTATAGCGGTCATTGGGCAATTAGCATTGTAATTGATGGGCTTATGGCGTTACATTCCAGAGGCACGAAACAACTTGATATACGAAGAGGGGAAAAACAAATCCTGTACAAACAAAAACAAAAAATAGAAACGAGATCTTAGTCTGCACCTGTATTAGTACTTGATCTTGTCTTCAAGTATAATTGGCCCCGACATTACATATTATGAAGGTTTTTAAAGTATCCAAGCATCTCGCTCCCTTGTTCAAAATTCCATTTTCTGCAACATTTTAGCAGGACGGTCCGCAGCTACTGCAGCATCCGCCGCCACAGCAAGGTCCGCAGGGTCCACTATAGAAGCCGCACCGCGGTCCAAAGCATCGACCACTAAAGCAAGGACTGCAGCAGGGGTAGTAGCAGGTTCCACAGCAAGGTCCGCAGCACATGACTAAACGTTTTACATATATTAAAATATGAAAATGAAATTTATTAATTTATTTTTTGTTTTTTTTTTTTTGCTCAATACTTACTGAACAACGAAAATTCAAAAAACTTGAACACTTAACAAGATATTTTTAATGCTGTCGGGTTTACTGCCGGTTTGAGACTGAAAATCTAGCGGCAGGGCTAGTCGTACACACATTTAACAGGTGACAGAATACAGATCAAGGCTGACTAGATGCTAAATTACTTTACATTTTCTAAATTCTAAGGAAATTTTGTTTTGCTTAAATTGCTAAATAAATAAATAAAATAAATAAATATTGAAATAAGTTAAGGGCAGAGCCAGGGCTGATATTTAAGAGATGGAAAGCCATAATAGCTGAATCGAATTTCGTTATGGCTTTACTATTTGTAAGCCAGTTTCCGTTTGCCATCAGAAACTCATTTATGCTGTATGTATGAACCCAAGTGAGCCCTGCAGCCTTAACCTGTCAGGTGCCCAAAAAAGCGTTATTCTTCATTAATATTCTTGGGCTCCTAATCACCCACCTCACCGGCCTGGGACAGAGTTACACTTATGCAAATTAGCGGCACTACTAATACAAGGCATATTCTTCGATAATTAACAACCTCAAACAAGTCCCATACCTAGCTTTATGGCGTGCATTACCCTAAGCTCATGTGGTAAACGTGAATGACCACCACTTGACCATTTAGCGGACCCGTACTCGGCACGCGTCCCGTGAACTGCGATATAATGCCAAACCTAATGACCACTACGCACTTCCGCCGAAACCTCAAAGCTCAAGGACTCTCATGCGTATTTATACAAGTCTGGGCTTTAATAAATATTCAAATACAGTCGCCAAAGTGTGTCGCATATTAAAAAGTCATTTTCCCAGCAAATGAGTTAACATTTTTTCTTTATTTGGGTCCGGCAAAACGCGTAGGAGCAGAAGGCACTGCTAAGGGAGACGGAAGCACATGCTGTTCGACATGAGCTTGGCCGGAACTGCCATACGTGCCGGAAATGCGTGATTTTTTATGTAAAATCTGATTATTTTCAGGTCGATATGTGAAAGCCTAGAACACTTTCGCTAAATCATGTTCAGAAATTATGAGCAATTAAATTAATTTACTATATTTAGGGAACCAAGATCAACTTTAATTTGGAAGAAACTAGAAGAGATTTATATTGTTACATATATTTTTCTTTACTTTTTAAACCCTGAAATACAATTAATATTAATGATTCTTAAACATTCACCAAATCTCTTAAAATCCTCCCGTCTGCCTTGTTACTCTTGAATGTTTGCTTCATTTAAATTTTGATTTTACTCAACGTTTCGCAAACGTCAACTACAAATCCTTGAAAATCATAAATATTCCAAACTGTTCGCTTTGTGTCCCGTTTTCGGAATCAGCGTCTTGATGGTTGAGTTTTCCGTGGATCGGCTTAGGGTGCCTGTCCTGCCCACAGGATTTTCTCGTTCATTTTTAACGATTTTTCGTTTCGTAGTTGGTTTGTCTATGCTTACGAGTTTTCCTGCTTCCCGTTGTCACCAGTGCTCTTTTTATACCATGTACCGTAGGTACAAAGGTATATTAATTTCGTGCAAATGTATGTAGCAGGCAGAAGGA
>VNJV01004975.1:0-12859 GCA_008042635.1 Drosophila nikananu | reverse complement strand
GCCCGCAGAATTTGTCACCGTGACTGGATCGGTCATATTTCCGCCATTTTGTTTTTTTTTTTTACAAAAAATTTTTTTTGTTAAGCTAAGAGATGCCACTAAATATATACATAACAAACTTGACTCGCTTTGTTTTCAATTTCCCGGAATCCAATGGAAAAGACCTAGGCTTTTTCTAGGTTTGCGTAGGTATCTCCCCCCTTAAGGCCATGATTTTTCCACCCAGCTTAGGCCTGACTTTGCAGCATTTTGTGGAAAACCGCCAATAAATTATGACAGTTGCCAATATATTCTTCTTGCCGGCAACTAAACGCGCAAAAACCGCAGAAACAACAAAGCATAATTGCCGCTGGTGAGCGACCAAGCGACCGCAAAAATTCGCAGGATAAACCAACAACCGCGACACGCGGCCATAAAAAGGATAACCGAGAGAGAGAGGGAGAGAGAGGGAGAAAGAGGGAGCAGAGCAGAGCAGAGCAGAGCCCAAGGAGGCGGAACGCCAATGAAAAGTATAGATGGAAATGGCCTGATGGCAACCCAATTTACACTTTAGCTGGCCGCTGACCCGGCGAATGTCACGCATCGAATGCAGCGGCACGTGCCCCGCCTTATGTGCCTCCCAAAGCAGGGGGGAGAGAGGAGCGGGGAGCAGGCAACTGGGGTGGTGGGGAGGTAGCAGCTTAGCCAAGGTCGCAAACGTAACAAAATCTGTGTGGTGGCAAAGGGCCACGTCAAGTAGCCGCCATGTGAGCCAATCCCCAGTACGCTCTCTCTCTCTCGCGCGAGCTCTCTCTCGGCTTCCGTTTCCGCCCGCCGCCATGTTTGTGTGTGTGTGTAGTAGTGCGTGTTTGAGCACGTTAAGTGTATGTGCTTTGAAGTTTTTATATTTACATACAAATGCGTGTGCCCGGCACAGAGCTCCTTCGTCCCAACGCCGTAGTGTGTTTGCTCTGCGTTTTGTTTTGTTTGCGTTAAACCAAAAAAAAAGAAGGAAAATGGAAAGGAAGGGAGAGGAAAGGAAGAGAGAAGAGTGGTAAAGGCAAACAAGCGGGGAGGTGGGGCGGCCGAAAATACTTTCTCAAAATTCCCAAAAAAGGGGGATTTTCCATTTGCCTTGGTCAAGCCTCAGTGCAGATTTTCCGGCTGTTCCTAAGCCATCTTACAACTAACCATGCAATCCGATTTGTTTTTTCACTTTCAGGTGAAATATCTCAAGTCTACAAGGTTATTATTTAATTTAAGAAAACTTTATATATCATATATTATATAGTATGTAATATATTTACAGTTCAAACTACTCAACTACAGCTACAAATCATAATTTATTGGTGCGCAGATTCAGCAAAAGTGCCGTTGTTAACGATATGGTGCAAGAAAAAGTGCTTGAAGCAAACAAAATGTAAGAACACAAAAAAATTCTGTTGATTATTATTATTATAAAAAGCATAAGCAGAGTATTCAAGAAAAAAAACCCACTTAAATCTACAGGATGTATATTCAAATGCCACTTGAGACCAGGGTACCCCCCTCTGGCTTGGCAACTATGTAGTTTGGGATGCTGGCAAATATTTGTTCGAGTGCCCAGCAATCCGTGTAACATAAGTTTTATTAAATTTTCGGCTATTTTGAACAAAGAAGGACTCGGCGGGGATGCCTGCGAGCGATCAAACTTCTGCTCCATGTGGAAATGCCGCCGGCACAGGGAAAGAAACAAAAAAAGAAAAACATGGCCAGGCAGAAACCTTGGCCCAGTGCCTTTGCCCGCCTTTGAGCCATTTTGTGAGTTGATTTCCTTTCATGATGTTTGCCCCATTTTCCCGCATTCTTGCATGGCTTTTCTTCTTCTCTTTGGCCAGCTTCCCGGCCAAAAGGCGATCAGGGTCAGTCTCCCGGTCTCCCGTCCAAACAAATTAACTTTTGCCGGGGGGGGCTTACATGCGGGCATCGCGACGCTCAAGAAGGACGAATCACCGGGGTGACAAGAAGACACTTTCAAGCGATACGAAATAAAGAAATTGCATTTTGCTCTAATTTGCTCTGCATAGAAATTGAAAATTGATTCGAAAAGTGGCCCGGGTAACGACTTATAAATGGAAACGTTTATGCCATTTGCACGTATGTATGTGTGTGCCTGGGCTTGGGCTTGGGCCATTCGTGAGCGATTCCCCAGGTGCTGCCCCAGACCCTCTCTATTGATTTTGTTTCCTATGACCCAAATCCGGAACACACGCAGACACACAGGCACGCCGCCGCCGCCGTCGCCGAGGAGTCCTTGCTGCTCCTCGTAGCATGCATAATTCACGCGGGCCTTAAACTGTGCTTCAACCATGATTGAAGTGGGCCCTTGCCCACCTGCTCCTCGCCAAATTAGTTTATCTTTTGATTTAAATTCCAATTAAGACTGCCAGCGTTCATTCTTTTGCGTTTTACTTTTGTGCACTGCCGTCGGTGGGGCCACGGGGCGTATGTGTAATGTGCAGTGCTTGGGGAGAGTTTGTGCAAAGTTTTCAATAGTTAAGCCGTATGGCTGGGTCTCCTTTTAACACACAAACACACAAAAAGTAATCTAATAAATATAAATACTCTTTGAGGTTTTATGTTAACCTTTGAGGGTATTCGAAATTTAAGTCTGAAGTTAGTAAAGAAGTAAAGGAGGCACTACACAACCCACAAAGCATGTAATGAATGTTCTTGATCAGCATCAACAGCTGAGTGATGAAAATAGCTTAGAAATGTATAATTTTGTATTCAATTATAAAAAAATTTATAAAAATTATTATTTTTTTAATTAAGTAAAAAATATCGATAAGAATTACCATATTTCAGGTCTTCTGAGGGTATAAAATGCACAAGAAGTGACTGCAAAAAGTCCCATATATTCCGAATCGTATTTAAAATGCTAAATGATTAAAAATATAATATAACAAAATAATTGATTAAATTAATAATTAAATTCAAATTAATTAAAAAGAAGTACACAATTTTGACGAATTTTATAAGTGACCATAAAGATTGTACAAAAACTTCTGAAATTGTTATATATTTTCCATTTGTTCATGTAAATATAAAATATTTATTAACGTTAAAAAACTTACACAAAATTTTGCTTTCGAATTAAAATTAATGCATTTTCCTCATAGTTATGAGTATTTTCTATTAATTTGCCCAAGAAAACTGTATTGATACATAACGATTTAGCTTCGTTGCTCGTTTTAGTTGGAAATCAAAATTAAAAATATGAATTTCTTGCTACAGTTTTCACATGTTTTTCTTTGGAAACTGCCTCGCCTGGGGCTCACTTCCCGGTGTTTATTTAGGCCAATTTCCCTGGAATCGCATAACACCGCAAACGGCGCGTTAACGCAGTGCGTCACGCGAGTAATGCAATTATTTCGGAATGCTGAGAAACCGCAGACTCTGGAACAACTTCCGGCTGAGGCTGAGATGCGCATCAGGATTCCGCAGGACTCCGCGGCAGGTGGTGTGGAGGTGTGGTGGAGCGGTGGAGCGGCACTGTGTGATTATTGCATTCCCACACGCGCACTCGGCATTCGCATCCTTTCTGCCGTTGACTATGATTAAGGGTAATTAACGTTTCATGTTTGCATTCCCCGCGTTAAAGCGTTCGCCACTCGCATTACACATCCGCCATGTGGGGCCAGCCGGCAAATATAATTAACGTAGCTGCCCAAAACTATAGCCCCAAACAAACACAAATGTCCCGCATACAATTTAATAAGCAGAGAGCGAGCCTTGTAATAAAAATTCGCAAATTACTGGCCACAAGAGCCAGGCAAAAGTGTGGAACATAAATGCTGGTTTTCTGGTTTTTCAGGATAACGTCAGTTATATTGAAATGCAGATATGAACATAATGAAATTATATGTCACAAAATATTTCTTTTAATTTATTTTATCCACATCCGAAATGTGTTTGGAGCTAAACAAAAGGCTCAACTATTTTCCGTTTTTCCAGCACAAATTGGAGATATATCATTTCAAAGGCCAGAAATATGAGGCAAGTGACATCTCGAAGCGACTTTGTTACTGCCTTTAAATCAATTATTTGAGTCCAGTCCGGTTAATCTAGGCTCTTAACCAGACCGGCGGTAAGTACAGGCTTTAAACGCCTAATGCCAAAATGGCTAATACCTTTTATTACTCGGCCCCGCCCCCTGTGAGTGAGTGGCAGTGTGTGTGAGTCATAAACCCAAAATGGGTAAATGGGTAAATGGGTGAAAATGGGAAATTTCGGAGGGCAACGAGAGGTAAGAGGTTGTGCCATAACTTTTTCATGGCCGGCGTCTTTAATTGCCGGACCAGGACTAGGGCCAATTCATTGCCGCTCCTTGGCTCCTGGCTACTGGCTACTGGCTACTGGCTCCTGGCTGACAGCCTGAGCTCTTTTTGGGACAGTTTCCGGTTCGCAGCTCTTCGGCTTTCCCACCCTCTGCAGCAGTCGCCTCTTGTTTTCGTGACCCATCACCCAGCATGGTTTTGTTGCCGGACACTAATCGCTTTGAGGGCTTTGCTCAAATCCAAAAATGATTATGCAAAAATGGTAAAGAGAAAGTGAAAGAGACGCCAGGGAATGGCAGGGGGCAGGATGCCAAAATGTATTGATAAAACAATGTGACATCGATATTAAAAGTAAAATTAACCAGAAATCGAATTTTGAGGAGGAACCCTTACATCCCTAGATAACTCAAGACATTAAGTACCATTAAATTGTATTTTGAATACAATCTTGTTAATATATCAATATTTTTTAATAAATTATTTCTTTTTTACAGGGAAAGCAACAATTACTGATATTTGATTCAGGTTTTAAGTCAAGCTGAAAGTACCATTATATTTTTGACCTTGAACTAAGTTAAAAAAAAAAACGTGGCCTTATTTATCGAAATTATCGATCTCGGGTAAGTGAATAATCCCTCCCATTGAAATTATGGTTTATCAGTAAAACAATGATTACTGGTCTGGTTTTTATGTTATACTGTTTATACCTTTTAAAAAGCTTAGTTAAACAAAAGTTCGATAATATATTGATACTTTTAATATTAGATAAATTAATAATCTCCCTCTTTTAAATTATAGTTTATCATTTTTTATAGCAAAACATTTCTTATTGGTCTGGTTTACCATTAGACTTCAGCTCAAAGTCTAAATTACATGAAAAATTAAACAATTTTCGATAACATATAAATTTTTTCGATATCAGCTAAATGTTAATTTTTCCCAAAGACACCGATAACTAGTTTTCATCTATGATTTTTGTGTCTAATCCCACAGCAACGGCATCAAAATTGAGTGTGAGCAAAGAGGGCATTATATCGATATAATTCCATCTCCCTTGAATATGCGGCTTTGGTTGGGTTTTCTTGGGTTGTTGTTGTTGCTGCTGTCACATAATTAAATACAAAATGCGTTTAATTATGAGTGCCGTCTCGGGGGGACCTCCCGCCCCGCCCCCTGGGAAATAATGGGAAACAACAATATCGCGCACAGACACAAACACAGACGCGCGTTGATGCATCGCATTTTAATGATGGCGCTGACGTTGCCTTTTTGTTGCCTTTTGCTCTGATTTGTTGTTGTTTTTATTGTTCTTGTTATTGTTGTTGTTGTTATTCCTGTTGTTGCAATTGCTCTTGTTGCCGTTGCTCCAGTTTCGTTCTTTGCTGCTTTGTGACTACCAAGTCCCTGCTTTTCCTGCCTTCTTGCCTGCCTTTCCTGCCCTTTTCTGTGCCCTGTTATCCCCCTGGCCTGGCCCAGTGTCCTGCCATTCCTCCTGCTCCTCTCACTCTCTTTAGCAATTTGATTTCAATTTCGACTTGGTTGTTGTTGATTATGTTCCGCAGCGTCTTCTCCTCGGCTGCTGTTGCCGTTGCAGTTTGAGTGTTTTTCTCGGTCATTTGATTAGTGCGAGGAATCAGAGGAAGGATAATGAAAATAAATAGCAAAAAGTGTCGATGATGAGATTGCTTTTGTGGTCCATCTGCGGGGGGGAAGCACTATTTTCGTGACAATTAACAGTCTTGGGGATGGAAAAATAACAGACTTCTTCATGAGCCTGACATGAGGCCAAGAATGATATGAACTTTGTCAATTGCCTTAAGCAAAAATTAAATATTTTGTCAATATTTTAGCCAAGTGACGAGCAGTTCAGACTGATTCAAGCCAAAAATTCAAATAAAAACAACCACAAATGATGATTCCCTTTGTTTTTGTTGTTGTTCTTATTTACCATAACATTTTGGATGAAATGAGTCGACTTGCAAGTCGATGATGATAATGAGATTTTGGAACTCCAGCGAGAAAAATGTGCAATGGTTGGGGAAAAACAGCAAAATAAAATATATTAAAAAAATGAATTAGGTAAAGAATAAATATATTTACAAGAAAGTTGAAAGCATTTGCCTATTATTATTTTTTATTATTTTCAATATGCGTCATATTGATAAATTCTGGAGGGATTTCCCTTTGAACACATTTAATTCAATGAATATCCAGTTTCTTGATGTCTCTTCTCGTTTTTTGCCTCTCCTCCAGCCTGTGTTCTCCGCATTTTAATGGTTTTTATTCTTTTAACTACTAATTTGGCATACAAATATTTAATTTCTTGCCTGGCTTGCTCTCTGGGTTTTTAATTACAACACACAAGACAGCCAGACCGCAGGACAAAAAGGCGCACACATGCGAGGATGAATGTCAGGCCTACACCGAAAAAAAAAACAAGAGTTAGAGACGAATTTCGGGGCGAGGGAAGAGGTGATGGCGCCACTTGGCCGCCATTGTTGTGGCGCTAAATTGCAGGACCCCCCCGCTCCTTGGCTTCGCTCTCAACGTATTCAAACTTTTTGCTAGCCAAGAAATGTCCTGGAACGTCTCCTCGGCTCGGCTTGGCTTTCATGACTCTGTTGCTCAGCCGTCCGCCCGACAATGGCAATATGCAAATGTCTGGCGAACCCTTATGGCACCCCCAACCCCCAACCCCCAATCATCACACCCCCTGTCACCCTCTCAGGCTCTGGCTCACCACGTGACGTATGCGTAACTTTTTAATTTATATTTAAATGTCAGCAAAGCTTCACTCGCCGCAAATAAAATCGTCAAGGCAAGAAGGAGGAGACCAAGTGAAAGGGAAATCATTTTCTTGGGCTGCGCAAAAGCTTCGTTGGGAAGCGTAAGTTAGTCCCTGGAGTTGCTTTAATTTAAGGATTTTCCAACACAACACAGTATTAACTTGTGGGAAGGCTATTAAAGATTAAAGTAGCAATCTCAAATTATTCAGCTCATTTCTAAGACCAGAATTCACTTATTGTTATTAAATATTAAATGTTAACTCTAAAGAGTTAATGCATCAATTATTTAGCCTGTCTGAGGCTTCGGCACGGGAATGATTCAATCAAATATTTCCACACAGCTCTCGCTTTCAGCGACATGCATAATTTTTGATTGGCAGGAGCCCCGCGGTGTGCCAGGTACAAATATCGCTATCGCTATAGAAATGAAAGGCAAAAACAAGGCAAAGGCAGCCCCAGGGAGAGGAAGTGATGGACTAGGAACATCTGGGAGCTGCAAGGAGGAGGGAGGGGCTGCTAGGAGTAGCCAGCGTAGCTATGACTCTACATTAGAGGCCAAGGCAATTTAAGAGAGGCTGGCAAGGACGACGAGGCCTGCAACTGGAGGGAGGGTTCCCGACTGACGTGCAGGCTCATACCGCTTACTTGGGAGCCCACTTGGGCGGCTGTTGCATATTTCATGGCGCCTCAAATGCCGCACTTAAGCTGACAACATCTCGCAGGAGCCGAAAGGAGGGAAAGGAGACCAAAGGAGATGAGTGTGCGATGCTATACAGGAGGAGATTGGAGGAGATTGGAGGAGATTGGAGGGGACTGGAGGAGAGATTGGCGGGGTCTGGTAGCTGGTAGCTGGTAGCAGGTGGAGAGTGCAGAACACGGCTTGGAGGCCACTTGAAGCGGCTGCGTGCCGTGCAAATGCTCAAATTGGCTTTAGGCACTTCGGAATGCGTCGCCGCTCTCGTTGTAATCCCCGTCGCTTCGGGGAAACCACGGAGGAGGAGCCAGTGCATCGCTTATTGAATTACGAGTGGTGTGTTGTAAGAACAAAAGTATTCCCAGCGAGCTCTCAATTAGGCAAAATCACCGATGAAGGGCTCATCCCTTAAGAGGGGCTGAGAGAGGCTCTGGGAACCGAGAAAACTTAAGACAGACTACTTAAAGGACAGCAGAGCATTTTTTAAAGAGTTAATTAGATGATTTATAATATATATTTTATTTATATATAATTTTAAGATTACTTCAAGCCAAAAGCACAGCCTAGGGACATAATGCAACTTAGTTTAAGGCCAGACAATGATAGTTTAAAGGCAACAAAGTCGTACATTTCACCAAGTAATTAATTGAAATTTAATATAGACAGGATTTAGTCTTGGCTATTTAATCATTTTGACAGTCAAGTAATAAAAACAAGACCAACTTTAATTAATAAAAAATAATCACAAGCCTTAAGCTTACAACTCTTTCAAAATTTGTGTGACTCACAATCCCCAGTCAAAAAAATCCCCCGAAATGGCAGTCAAAAAAGCAAAGGGGACACCTTTCCAAGAAAAGTGTGTTGTGCTCCAAAAACTAATCGAGCTGCCGAAATTGAAATCGAAGGCTTAGTGGCCGCTGGAATAGCAGGCAATCAAGGACGACGCTCCTCGGGATTGGTCACAGGGTCCCCCTTGCCCCTGCCCCTGCCCCTTGGCTGGTTTAATCAAAGGGAAACTCGATGAAGCATTTAAGATTGAAATGCCGGCTTAAGTGGCCAGGATGTCCCGCGTCCTCGTCCTGGGGTCAATCGATTAGGCCAACCATCGCCATCGATTGGTAGCCAAAGCCAAAGTTCATTACGAAATCATTCCATCAAGAAATTTGGTTCGGTTGGCCCCAGACAGTTAACCCAAAACAAAAAAAAAACTTAAAAAACAGAGCCAATAAATGGAACACGCAGAAACAAAAGGGCAAGGCACAAACGAAAACAACAGCGAAAAGGAAAACTTTTAAGTACGCTATTAATGTTTAATTCGAGTTATTTAAGTTGGGCACTTAATTTGGCCGAAGCCCCCAGATGCGACTGGAATGCCAGCCGATATAGTTTGCTCCGCGGGCCACACCCGGACCCCTGGCTCCCGGCTCCCGGCTCCTGGCTCCTGACTCCCAAAATCCCATCCCCCTGACGATCCCCATTCCGATCTCATTCCCCAGCCCGTGGTGCGTGACCTTTTCCCATTAAATGTTAATCATAAAAGAGCTCCAACAGCTCCGAAATTCAGCAATAGCAACAATGCATGAAAACTGAACGGCCACCGCCCACGGCCCACAATGCCACGGAGGAGAGGAACAGCCTCCGGCTGGCCAATGAAGTTGTCTTATAATCCGGTAATTAATTTCTGCGGTCTCCGGGCAGGACCAGAGGGGGCGGGAATGGGGAATGGGAGGGGAGGACACAAGTCCGCTCTAATGAAAGCCAATGAAAGTGCGCCCAAGTGACAGGATAACAAATTAATAAACTTTCGGCTGCCGGCAACAGCTCGTGAAATTCGAGCAGACAGAACGCTCCATGGCCCGGCCATTGATCACCGAAGCCAACTGGCCGCCACATGGCCCCAGGCATAGATGGTACACTGGGAGAAAAATGCCAGCCTCGGGCGAGAGCTAAGCTGTCGAAGGGGGAATAATTGTGCAGCTTCCTAAAGACATTCATTTGCTTGGGGTATTTGAGTAATGTTTTATTTTAATTCATAAAATCATCTTACTTAATCCTTTAAGTTTTGTTGTTATTTGTTTTTGTGTTAATTTATTTGTAGACCATTTTAAAATGGGTTTTAATTATTTGTAGTTATTTATTTATTATTACAATTATTCAATCAGTTGGGTTTTAGGGTATTTTTTCCTATTTAAAAGCGTTTTAAATTCAAAACCTAAATTCAAACTTCTATTTCTTTCCGTTTTGTATTTATTTATTCATGTTAATGGATGTTAAGACCTTTTTGAAATAAGTCCCAATTAATTCTTAGCTATTAATTATTGGAATTATTATATCAAGTAATTTTTAAGACAATTTGTATGTATTTAAAAGCCCTTTTAAAACTGAAACCTAAGCTTTATTTGCTGTTTACATATTTGGATTTAAAGAACCTTTGGCTCATTTAATTAATTCAATGAAATTATTTATCATTTCTTTATTTAATTTGTTTTTATTTTTATTTTACTTTATAGCTTTGTTATTCCCTTTAATTTTTTAGTTTAACAAACAAACTGAAATAGTGGCAAATGGGTAAAGTGGCGCTTTGAATTGAGCCTCCAAAGCAATCAAAATATGGTAAATAATACCAGTTAACTTTTATTTAAAAATAAGTGGAGGTTATAGCTTCTTCACCAGATAATTCCCTTACTTCCCTTAATTAGGGATAAATTCTAGACTCTTTTTTTATATTTTCCTTTCAATTTTCCCGCTTTATCAACTCCATTTCGCTGCGTGTCCTCAAGTCTCTCGGACTCTGGGCCTTGCAGCTCAGCTGCTTCCTACGGCCACTGACTGGCGGGGCATCGTAAAAAGTGTCCTTGAAAGCGAAGACCGCCCCGGGAATCACCAGAGATTATGGACATAATCGAAGGCCACAGCAACAGTTTTGCGATGGTCTCGATGGCCGCCACCGCAAGTCAACGGACTGCGGCTACTGTTGCCGCTTGCGGTGCAAGGAGACCAAGTCCTGCGGTCTAATTAGACAGGATATTGGCTTGTTGACTCGCTTGTTGCACTGCTCGGTACACATTTGCATAAGGACATGCACCCGGGAATGCCTCATTAGAGGCAAAACCAATAGTGCAGCTTCAGCGGGGGAACAGGGAACAGGGAACTGGGAACTGGGAGCAGGAAGCAGCTTTTAGCGCTTTTTTTCCAGGTGAATTCATCCGCCAGTTGTTGACATATTCAATTCGCGAGGTGCCTCGCAGTTTGGTAAACAAATTCCGCTTTTCCATAGAACTCAGCACAACAGCGGATGCAGCAGCAGGCCGCCTCCTTTGACAGCCCCCAAAGGGATCAGATTGGAAAACTGGCAAAAAAAAAAAAGAGCCACACAGGAACATATATGTACATAGGTGCATCCTGATGCGGATCTTTTGCAGGCAATTAAATAAATACCGATGCATTCACGTTGACGTTTGCTTAATTGGCGAATGCAAAGTTTTTTGACTGTTCGGGGATTACCGGAACCGGAAATCAAACAGAAAAAACGCTGCCATTGAATGTGCCTCAAAAGGCTGAATGCTATCACCAATTCGAAAGGCTCCAAATAAAAGTCGATCTCTGGACAAAAAACAGAACGAACAAGAAGGCTACTGACATATGTGGACTTGTGTTTAGTTTGTTTGAATATTTATTTTCGACATAAAACAAGAGCGGAAATAAGACTGTAAATCTGTCAAATAAAATGTGACTATGTGATGGCTTTGAAATACCACAGAGAATTGCTCTTTGAATCCCTGAATCCTGGTAGCCTGTTTATGATTATTTTCACAATACAATTTTTATGTGACATTTTCAATGCGGTTGCTGTGCTGCTCTGCTCAACCTAACCGGTAATCTGCAGGAGACTCATGCATCCTGACAACAGGGAGAGGAGGGGGACCAATATGCAAATCGGGGGACTTAGTGATTCGTAAAACGTTTGTGGCACCCACCCACCTCCGGTTGCTGTGCTTTCTGGTGTCCTGCCTGGTTATCTGGTAAAGACAACTGCAGCCGGGACGGAGGTTAGCCTCGCTGAGTGCAAACAACAAGTGGGAGCTGGGTTAAAAAAACAGCAACTGAAACTGAGGCGGAAGCGGAAACGGAAACGGAAATCGTCGGAGCAACAAATGATGATGAAAGGCAACGAGTGCAAGGCGGCAACAGCAACAACAGCTGCACATGACGTTGGGAACTAGGAAAAGGAGGAGGAGGAGGAGGACCAGAGGAGCCCCTAGTCCTGGACACAATCCGTGGGCGGTCAGCAAGCAAACAATATTTGTTGCGCTTTGCTCTTTGCCGGACTTTGAACGCGCGTGTCGTTTCCTTTTTCCTTTTTCTATTTCTTTTTCCTTTTATTTTTTACTGAAATGTCAATCGCTGCTCCTGATCAGGCTTCAGGCCCTCCCCCAGGTCCTGGTCCTGGGCTCTTTTCACGCAGCTGGCACGCATGCCAGCCCCCTTTTTTTATGTGCCTCTTGCGTGGCCTAATCGATAGCAATCAATAAATTCTCCGCCCGACACCGAAAACTGTTGCACACTCTGGGCGGCAACCTGAGCCTGGACCGCCGCCGTTCACCTGGCCACAAATAAAGCCAAGAGCAGGGATCTAGAACGGGTGGGGGATCTGCCCTTGAAGCTTCTATTTAGCTCAGAAGCCAAGGCCTAGATTTAATTAATAATTTGGGTTTTTCATGGGAAAGCAAGCTTAATTTAAATAGTTTTTAAAAGCTGTTGCTGTATATTTTTAGGGTTATATCTTTTAAGATATATCATATATATTTCACATTTTTTTTTTTGTTATTATTATTGTTATTATGCACTCGCAGCAGGTTCAATTTTTGATGTGAAGCAAAGCCAAAATAGCTGCCCCGAAAATCCTATCTACGGGTATTTATTATTATGTCGCACCCCGTCGGTGGTGGGTGGTGGGTGGTTGGTTGTCGGTAAACTAAACCCCCGCCCAAAGGGACAGACCACCCACAGCTGTGTGTCGGAGCCAACACTTTTCCAACTGAATAATATGATGCCCTTTCAGTGGGTAGCTTATAATATCA
>VNJV01004972.1:0-11229 GCA_008042635.1 Drosophila nikananu | reverse complement strand
AAATATATACATATATCAATTCATTTAGTTTATTCGCAACATTTTTTGCCAGTCAGTCTTCTTCTTCTACTTACTGTAAGGGTATTTAAACTTCGGCATGCTGAAGTTAGCTTCCGTTTGCTATTCCTATTATACATATGTACATATACATATTTAATTTATGTGTGTACTAGATTAAACGAATTGTTTTATTGGAATCCGAAGACGTGATAAGCATTTAAATGTTAATAGGGGTTCTTGAACCGTCTTTTCGGATGAAAATATAATTCCGAGCATTTTACGTCAACGTTTTAAAATTAAATGGATTGTTTTAAAAATACTTTAGTGACCATAAATTGATTATGATTAAATTATTCATTAGTTATATATTTTTATAGCTTACAATGGATTTTAATAAATAGTATTAAACTTAATCTTAAATATATTTTAGTTACTAGCAATCTCGTTTTACTTTTGCGCTTGAATACTTGTTAGATTATTCTCTGAACTAAAATTCGGAAGCGTAACAGTGATGTCCGACATTTGCTTTAGCTTTCGAACGACGGTGCAGGAAATGATGATCAATGTGATTATGATTACGACTGGGACCAAAGGAAGGATGAACTCCAGAATCTGCACTTCTATGTTTTTATTATTCTCCACCATAGTCCTTCCGACAGCTGCATCTGCATTCGCAATAGTCAGTAGCGTTAGCAACGCTATAAGATCCAGCAAGAGCGTATTCCTTTCCATGATATTGAACAGCCAGACTTGAACTAATTAAACGAAATGAATGCCTTGCATTAAATAACAAATATTTTACTGAGAATTCAAACGGCTTCGACGAAATGCATTTTCGCATGAAATCTTGAGTCTCTAGAAGAGGCCTTGAACTTTTTTAGCACAAAACTTGGGAGTATCTGTCGAAATGTAATTTTTTTTCCAACTAAAAGAGTGAATTTATTTCCCGTGAGGTTGTAAAAAAAACATTAATTTGTTAGCTTTTACTAGTTTTTATACCCTTGCAGGGTATTATAATTTTCTGTTTCCCTACTTCTGGTTGGAAAATTGGAGAGTCAGCTGTTTTTGGCAAAAGCCGCAACCAAATGTACATTCTGCGAGCTGGTCACATTGTTGGTCTTTTGATGACGACAAATTCGTTTTGAAATAAGAATAAAATAAAATGCGCCGGAGAGGCGTTACGCCCGCGCACGTATTTGGAACAAATGTTTGCTGAACAACGGTTGCCCACTCAATGTAAGCGCCAATATCTCTTCCATCGCCGCCGCCGTCGCCGCCGAACTATTTTGTTTACAATTTTGCTTGCACAAGTGCACAAGTCCAAGTCATCGGTTCAATTTCGGCTACGTTTTCGGCCTTCATTTTAGTGGCAAAAACGCAGTAGTACACTAGTTCGCACCGTGTCGCTAGCTATCGCAGGTAAGTGCTTATCAGAACAGCGCTGGTGTCCCTTGTCTGTAGCTATCTTTTCTCACCATTTGCCTACGCGGCCAGACGCGTGGAGTCCCAATCCAAGAGAAAGTCTGGTATCCCTTCCGGAGACAACAAGATGCTGGCCCACTCCGGACACGTGATGACGCTGGCCAACAGCATAATAGGCGTTGGGATCCTGGCCATGCCCTTCTGCTTCCAGAAATGCGGCATCCTGCTGTCCATTCTGCTGCTCGTGCTGAGCAATGGCATCACGAGGGTGTGCTGCCACTACTTGATCAAGACCTCGCTGCTGACACGTAGGAAGAGCTTCGAGCTGCTCGGCCTGCACGCATTCGGAACTTCCGGCAAGCTTTTGGTAGAGCTGTGCATCATTGGCTATCTGATTGGGACGTGCATCACCTACTTTGTGGTCGTGGGGGATCTGGGCCCGCAGATAATAGCCAAGCTGTTTACGCTGAACGTGGCCGACCATCTGCATCTGCGCAGTCTTGTAAGGCAGACCTTAGTTCCGTTTATGAATCGCTACTAATCTTTAATCTCTAGGTAATGGTAGTGGTTACAGTGGTCTGCATTGTTCCACTGGGCATGCTCCGGAACGTTGACAGCCTGTCGGCTGTCTGCACCGCCTCCATTGGCTTCTACGTGTGCCTGATGCTCAAGATCGTTTTGGAGGCACAAAGTCACATAGCGGCCAACGATTGGACAGATAAGGTGCTTTACTGGGAGCCCGCGGGCGTGCTCCAGTGCTTGCCCATCTTCAGCATGGCGCTCTCCTGCCAAATGTACGTACTCACAGACCTACGAATCCCTTGAAGTAAATATTTAATCAATCTGTATCCGCGTGCAGGCAGCTGTTTGAGGTCTTCGAGAGCATTAACAACCAGAGTCTCGATAAGTTGAACGGCATTGTGCGCAACGCCACTTGGATTTGTACGTTTGTTTACATATCCGTTGGTTTTTTCGGCTATGTGGCCTTTTGCACCCACACCTTTTCAGGTGAGTACAAAAGAACAGCTTTGTTGACGCAATTTCTGATCTATATATTCTCTATTCTCTTACGTACTCGAAGGCAACATTTTGGTGAATTTGTCGACATCTTTCGGCAGTGATATTATTAAAATAGGCTTTGTGCTGTCGATTGCATTCAGCTTTCCTCTGGTTATCTTTCCCTGCAGGGCCAGTATCTACTCGCTGCTTTACAGAAAGGTAAGCTAAAGATCCCCTTAAGTGCCTTGCGACTGATTAATGGCCATTGACTTGATAGGGACACACGGAGAGCAGCAGTTACATACCTGAGCAGCGCTTCCGGCTTATCACTATCTTCATTGTAGGCTTCTCGCTATGCGTAGCCCTGGTCATTCCTTCTGTGGAGCTTATCATTGGCCTGGTGGGCTCCACCATTGGCGTGGCCATTTGCATTATGTTCCCCGCCTCCAGTTTTCGGAAGATCATCAAAAAGGAGTCGATGGAACGCACTCTCGCCCAGTTTGTATTTGTCAGCGGGTTTCTGCTCATGATCCTGGGCACCTACGCCAACCTGAGTGCCATCGATGAGCAGAGTTCGGGGCCGGAGTTCGATGTGGTCCAGTTGGCCACCCCACTGTATCCAGAGGGCAAAGTGCCAGCGGAGCTGCCCAAACATTTGGACAGGGATCTGGCTGACAGTGAAAAGAACACGTTGCTGCAGAAGCTGGAAATTCAGAATCCCGAAATTATCAAGGATTCCTTGAGCGAAAAGATAATCGAGAATCCAAAGAAGAAGCCATTGGAGCCACCCTTACCACCGCTACCCATCGATGAGGTCCACGTGGTGCCCCTAGATAGTGTCAAGGCGCCTAGTGATTCGAAGAAACCCGTAGAAGAGACTGAATTAAAGCCACCGGAAGTGAAACCCGTAGACGACAAGCTGGCAGCTGCTAAGCCCAAGGAGAACCCACTGCCCATTGCAGCCGCTTCAACAGAGGCTCAAAAAATGGGAGCATTGAGCAATACCATTGACGGAGCGGCCATCAAGAAAGAGGAGGAAGTGGCCGCCGAGGAGCAAAAGGAGAGCAAAGCCAATGCTGATGAGCTCCTGAAGACGCAAAAGGAGCTTAAGGAGACAAAGAAACTGCTGGCCAAGACCGTCGGCGAGCTGAACGAAGAGCTGGCCAAAAAGAGTCCACTTAGTCAGCCAGCTGTGGCGGCAAAGGAGGAACTAATTAAGGATGCTAATGCTGAGAAATCACAGGAACCCAAAGAGCAGCCTCCACCTGTTGCCGAGGCACAGGCAGAGCGCAAGCCCAAGGCATCCCTGATGGACATACTCACCGAAAATGCTCACTTGCGCGAAGAGAAGGAAGCGCATGCCGGCGTTTTTGAGCCCCTGTCCTATAAAACCGGCGAACTCCTGAAGAACACCAGTGTGGACACTGCGTCCCTCATCAAACGGCTGCCCATACCACTGGCCCTAATGGTGAATGCAACGCTGGGGGCCAAGGAGGTAGTTAATGGAACAGTCACAGAGGCTAAGAAGCCAAATATCGAGGACAACGTGGAGGCCATTCGGCGAGAGCTACTCAACCTGAGGACAGAGCAGCCGCTGTCGAGGATCAAGCGGGAGGCTGGCGAGAACTGTCTTCGAGAACCGAAGCTAGATGAAGTAAATAATAACCATTTGGCGGCAGCAGCAGGCTTGAGCTTAAACCTGGAGAGTATAGGGCGCGATCTCAAGTCTGTCAAGGATGAAGACGTCGATATAACCACTGAAAACGAAGCCTACCAATCGAGTCCCAACGGAACCCGACCTCCGCAGCTTACGTAAGCTTTATGTAAATAAACTATACACGTATTTATTTAGTGAGTAAGAGCAGTAGGCTAGGCGAGAGTATATAGAAATTAAATATATATTTATATTGATATTTGAATACCTTGGTATTGTGTTTATCAGTCGCAAAATCAAATTTCGTGTGTAAACCCATAGCCCAGAATTTCCAATTCAAAATGTCCATTATACTCAATGTAGTCCAGCAATATGTGTTGGAGAAGGCCTGCGACTTGACCTGCGAGGCAGCCTTGACAGTCCTGAGAATATGGAGCGGCGTGAGTAACCGGTAGCCTAGGTAATCCTTTTCTTCTGCAGTTGAAAGTCCTTGTTTTCCAGCCAAAACTAAAGGAGAAGGCAGAGCAGGATAAGCCTAAGGTCGGTCTGCCCCGAAAGCCAGTGCTAGCTCCAGTGCCTTCGCCACGTGCCAAGTGCAGCTGCCTGTCTGTAACCTCCTCAGAGATCCCAAGAGCCTTCCAGTATGAGGGACGCGATATTCCCCGCTTTAACAGCGGCTCAATTGATCCTCCTCGGTGCTCCTGCATGCGGGTGTGCCGCGACAGCTACTTCTCTTAAACAAGATTGGCTCTTTTTACTGAAAGTATTGGAAACAGAAAGGTTACCCACGGAAAGGAATCAAGGAAATACCGAACCATGTGCGCTCTTGAAATAAAGCTTGGGATAGTTTAAAAACAATTGCAACTTTAATAGATTAGGAATTTGCGTAAGTGACAAGGATAAAGCTGGCAAGGTGTAACAACTAACATGTCTAGGGTTTGAGTATGCAACGGTGGATCCCTCTTCCCCTCTCTCTCACTGGGATATCCTTAGGCCACGTCCGCACCCAGGGAGTGCAGGTCGTACAATACCTCTAGGATGGCAGCCACACTCCAGGCCTGCGTGCGACACGAATCGCCGCAGTATGAACCGTTGTCATTGGTCAACTCGGGCAGGCCTCGCCAGTGGGATGTCTGCATCTCCCGCAGATGGTTACGCAGAATGGCCCACGTTTCTGCAATGGTTTCATCCAGATGGCCACACTTCTTGGCGAAGATTAGGCGCGCCCTCAGATAGAATCCAATGGGCCATACCCACTCCGGTCCCTGGTGATAGTTGGCGCCATGCGCCACCGTGCAATCGGTGGAGTCGTTGGAGTTGTCATAGTTGGCCCTGTAATTCCAGTCCTCGGGATCCAAGGTCTTCATGCCCAGCGGTCCCAGTATGTACTTCTTGGCCTGCTCCAGGGCGCGCCAAGCGTTCTGGGGATTACACAGCTCCGGGGCAACAGTCAGGGTGATGGGGAAATTGCAGCGCAGCTGGAAGTCTGTCCAGCTCTGGGTGGCTCCGTAACTGTCCTTGTAGATCAGCTTCTTGTTGGCCAGCGAGCCGGTCTCCGACTCCGACACGTAGAAGTGCCTGTCGAAGTTGTCTCTGATGCGATCCGCCCACTCCTTGTACGTCCACTTGGTCTGCTCGCCCGAAGGCCCCTTACGCTCAACGCCCGTGTACGGGATCTGCTCCTTCTCGGCCAGGCCCTGCATAAACCGAAGCACGGCATACTGCAGGCCAATAAGCTCCACCGCGGATCCATCGCGAGGCGTACTCGGCCGTCCCTTGTTCCCGGCTTTCTGGGAGGAGCCCATCTTGTCCATCCAGGTGCCGCAGTTAAAGTTGTTTCCGCCGAACACGAAGCCGGTCTCCGGATGCACGCCAATGTGGTTGTTAAAGCCCTGATCCACCATATGGGCATCGATCTCATAGCCGGCGTTACGCTCCCGATACTGCAAACCCTGGAAATGCACCTGCAGGGCCTCCTGCATCACGTCGAAGAGCAGCTGATCGAAGGCGCCGGGGGCATGGGCCTCCGCATCGTCGTAAGGGAAGAGGCGCGACACCTTATCCCGCAGGATCTCGGCACCCTTGGGCGCCGCCTCGACGTACTGTTTGATGCAGTACATCCACCACCAGACAGCGTCGCGGCAATTGAACCTCGGCTTGCTGCCACTGTCCAGGAGATTGGGAATCAAGCCGTGCCGCAGGGTCTGGCCAAAGCCGATGATGATGTAGCGGGCCTCGTTGTAGCGGCCGGTCAGGAACATGGAGCCGCGCAGGGCGATGAAGGTGTCGCGACCCCAGCAGCGCATGTAGCCGGTGGAGAAATGCGGCAGGCCGGCGGACAGGGTCACACACTGCTTCGGCGGCTTGGGTGGACTGATGGCAGGACTGAAGCCGGGCAGATTGGCTGACTTGCAGGCGGAGAGGAACTGCAGCGTGGACAGGGCCAGCGACTGGGTGAAACTGTGGCCGTTCTTGATGAAACTGGAAGGGACACCAAATGGAAATGCATCAATTGGGCAGATCAAGGGCCTTTTAAGTCACTTACTCGGGCATCAGTTCGTTGACCTGGTTGGTGAGCACATTGTAGACGCCACTGATGATGGCATCGAAGTAGCAGGGCACCAGGTAGCGTGGAATATTCTTCAGAGGCTCAAAAGCTGCCTTCATCCAGGCGGATAGTGGCTTCAGATCATCGTAGCTGTTTAAACGATCCGCAATGTAATCTGTGGATAGCATCCTTTAGAGACGCGACTTCAAAACTCTTTTTGAATGGATACCAAACCTATCATCCAGTTGCCATCGCGCAGATTATTGCACAGCGGATGGCCTAGGTCATTCTTGGGCGAGATCTCCGTCAGCAGAGAGACGAAGCCCTGCAGGCCGCAGTACACAATCTGACCAAAGTTGGGTATATCGTAGGCAGAGCCTCCATGGCCCAGATCGCGCTCCTCCTGGTCGCAGCTGAACAGAGCTCCGCTCAAGGCCACCAGATCCAGCTTCGAGACAATGGCCTGCAGCTGAGACCACTCTTCGCCCGCTCCCAGCCGTAGGTCGTTCGTGAGCTTCTGCAACTTGCCAAAGCTGGCACGCGGACCCGGATGCACGGAGACCCTGATGGCCACCACGGTGCCCGGGCGCAAATTGACAAACTTGAGCTCCGTGTTGTTGCCGTCCACGAAGGCTTGGGTCTGGAAGACGGTAGACTTTGCCAGTGGGATGTGCTCCTGGAGGTGCAGTTCGAACTGGGCAAAGCCATTGAGGACGTTGGGGTCCTTCGTGAAGGGAGCCGGCCGGTCAAAGGGCTTGTCGCTCTTCGTGGTCAGACTGGCCTCCAAAATGATCTCGTCCAGCACGCCCTCAAATCTCAGCGGTCGTATCCCGGTGGGTCCGGCATTCGGATTGGGATAGCCGAAGGCCGTGTGGGCCACCAGGATAACCGACTGGTGAGTGGTGGGCGAGTGACGTGTGACGGCCACCACATTGGGGTCCATCTGGTCCACATACACCTGGCTGAAGCCCTCCTCCGCTAGCTGGCCGTGCAGCAGATTCAACGCCCGCTTGGCACCCATAATACCGGACTTGGCGTCGACGCCCTTGCCCCACTCCTGGTAAGTGCGCTCCTCATCTACCACATGGATCTGCAGGAAGATTGAGCAATATAAATATTTGTTTAATTATTAGAAATTCTTGGGGTAAGCCTCACTTACGTGATGGGGTACCAGCTCGTCGTAACCACGATTACTTCCTGTGGCACAGCAGGCCATGGAGACCAGGGCAGCCGACGGGAGCAAGTCGTAAACGGAGCGCTTCTCCACCGGCGATGGGTTGTCGTGGGTTAGGTCCAGGAACAGAGCATGTGCCACACTGGATGCCTCGTGACGCGACGAGTTGGCATAGAAGCCGCCCACGGGCACTCCGCCATACCGGTAGACCAGACGACCCTGCTCGTGCGAGTCCCAGGCTGAGAGGGCCTCACGAATCAGAGAGGTGATGCCCAGTCGGTTGACGAACACATTATCCGTGGCATCCGAATTGGTGAACAGCTCCGCCACCACATACAGCTCCGGATTGATCTTGCGTGCGGCGTCCAGCAGATACTCGGCCACATGCAGCGGCGTGGAGTGGCAGTTATCCAGGCGCACGCCGTCGAATATGCGCGCCGTGGTCTCCACGTACTCGGTCATGTGCTTCCACAGGTAGGGACTATCCTCTGGCTTCCTGCCGAAGCGCAGCTTCACACTATCGCCCCACGAAATGAGCTCTCGCTTGAGGTAGACATTGGCGCGGCCCGGCTGCTCCTCAGCAAAATCTTGGAGCGGATCACTGGAACCCATCACCCAGCCGTTGTGGGCCATGAAGAACTCGCCCGCCTTGGTGTACATATCGGCCTCGATCTCGGCCAGGGACTTGCCCAGAGTGCCTGTGTGCGTGAAGTAGACCATAAAGACCGAGTGCTTCTCGGATATCTCTTTCACTCGGGGGCCATCGCCCTGTACTCTTTCGTAGCGCACGCCGGCCAGGACATTGTCGATGGCATAGTTGACGTAGCCCTGGATCTCTGAGCGCACACGCTCGTTGAGGGAGTCCAGGTGACGGCGAAGGGTTTCGGCGCACTTGCGGAACCGCGACTCCTCATCGAAGCAGTCGCCATGGAAAGCATTAAAGATCTCCAGAGCTCGCTCGAAATTAATGGTGCTGGCCAAGCGTCGATATTCCGGGTCCTGTATCAGTTGGATCTCCTCGAAGCGGGACTCGTTGGCCACGTTCTTGGGCGGTTCGCGAGTCCGCACCTGGGTCATGAACTCGTTCACGTACTTCATGGCATCGCACTGATACAGCTCGTGGATATTGACCTTGGACAAGTAGGAGGTGTGCAACTGGTACTTTAACGCTTCCAAATGGCACTCCTGCTCGATGACCTGCGGCACTCCGACGTGCTCCAGGCTGCCCTCGGCTATGTCCAGCCCGCACTGGGCAAAGGCGGCGTCTAGCAGGAAGGCAGGCCGCAGATAGGGACAGGTGGCGCACGAGTAGGTGGCATCCGGATGCTGCAGCAGCCACTCGGACTCGTTGGCCGTGTGATTGAGCACGATGTCGCAGATGGAGGCCACCTGGTAGGTTATCGTTAGAAACTGGAAGCATACAATGATAGCATGTCCTTACCCCCCATTCCTGGCGACACTTCTTGATCACCTTCTCCACCTCCTCGAAGCTGACCTTGCCGCCCTTTTGGTTGGCATAGATGGAGCTAACCCTAAGTTGGTCACGCAGCGAGTAGCAGGAACGTGAGCCGCCCAGCTCCTGGATGGGTGTGAAGTGGATCACATTGTAACCGGCCTCCTTGGCCACGCGCAACTTTGCCTCCCAGGTATTCAGCGGTCCCAGGAGCTTCGTCAGCACGGTTTGACAGCGCACCGAGTCCAGGGGAATGGTCTTCTGGGCGCCCGGCGGGCCCACATGCAGGGTAGGCTCCACTTGAACATACAGAGCGCCATCGGCGCCAGAGCTGCCAGTGTCTGGCCTGAAATTAAACGTTGATTAATAAAGTTCTGGCAACAAATTGAAATCAATTAAGGTTTTGCATGTTTTATGATCTTTGTTTCTCCACGCCTTTCTCAATGTCATATATCATTAATATATAATGCTTAATTTAAACAATTCCAGTTTAAACAGATTCTTCAAGGTTAAATTATACTCCTTGCATCATAATCCCTCCTGAAACAACTTACCTCTCCAAATACCGGAAGTAAAAGTGATACGTTCCCGACATATTCAAATCCACCAGACTGTAGATGTCCGTATCGACGACGTGGGCCTCCGGATGCATCACGGAAGTGATCTGCTTGCCACTGCTCAGCTGCCATCCCAAAACCCGGTACTCGGTACGAACAAACTTCTGTCCCTCGGCGGGGTAGTTGGTGTAGAGGACAATCTTCCGGCCCAACAGCGAGGCATCCGGATGGACACTCAGCTTGGAGCCCCTCTTCAGGCGGTACAGCACATGCTCGGCATTCTGGCCCTCGCTGATGGGTATACTGTGCGACTCCGTCTCCTTGCCCATGGTGCTCATCTAAAGAAATCCGGAAATCGGTTACACAATCGCCAAACGTCATACGAATGATTACACATGAACATGGGTGTTGTTATGCATGGAATGAATGTACATTCAGTCTATTTATAATCCCGATGCCAGCACTATCTCTGAGATCTCTTGAAGCTAATTAGCAACCTTTTTAAAGGGCTCTTTTCAAATGAGATCAACGTTAGTTCCAAGACTAAACAAGTATGTGATGAAGAAATTTTAAAACTCTTGTAATGTGCGAGAAGGTTTTAAAACCTTCAAGGGGATATCCATTAATAATAATAGTTTGTAATATTCTCTCTTGATCTTTAAATCTAATTGGTGTGGGAATGACACTATAAACTAGATACAAAACTCCAAAATTTATTTATTTCTTGACGATTTTGGAGGTTCTTGTGAAATTTTTACTATATATTTTGCATATTAGCGCAGTCAGGGAAACGCACACACAAAGGCATCTTCTTGTTATAACACCACCACAGTGCGAGCAGAATCTTTGAGGTTTTTACTGGCTTAATCGGACTAGACTAGACACTGTGACTAAGGATAGTCTTTGCTGTTAACGAGGAGCACCCGGCACTGTAACTGCAGCATCGCCGGCACGGATTGCATGTTTTATATTCATGGTGGCCTCCAGTCACACACAATATATAGGGACATATGTACATACATATGTAGTTAGAGATTATGGACACCCGGGACACGGAACATTAACACTGGGAACACACCGATGATGATCACTGGGGCGATAATACCTCACGGTGGCGGATGATTTGATTTGATACGATCTCGGCACTGCCTGCATTGCCCATTGCTTTAGCACTTGCACTTGGAACGGTTCTAATCGCGACTGATTCTGGCTCTGATCTTCCGGCGGATTTTGCCTCCTCCAGAGGCGCCTGCTTCCTCTTTCTCTCCGGCAATCCGTTGTCCGCTTCTTCCCCTTTTTCGATTTGCAACGGTACTGCGTTATCGATCGGCGCGAAAAGGCCCCAGAGCCAGCGAAAGAGCTGATAGCGCATCAAGATCAGGAGCAGGCTCCTCCAGAGCCAATGGAATCCCTCTTTCAGCA
>VNJV01004969.1:0-16519 GCA_008042635.1 Drosophila nikananu | reverse complement strand
AAAGGTAGGTACTGAGATAAGATAAATTTTTTTAAAGCAAGACCATCGCGAAATTGCTATATATTTTGCTCGGGAACCAGTGTGACCAAAAATCGAAAGGAAAAGGAGGAAAACGCGTAAATGGGGTCATACTGACACGTATGCACAGCTGTTTTCTGTAAAAAAACTTTTAAAATGAATTCAAGCGGATTAAATATGGGAATAGTGCTGATGTACTTCGCCGCTTTGGAGCAGAAGGCTAAAAAGCGGAGCCGCCACTGCCGCCGCCGCCCAATAAATGAGTTCTTTTTGCAACTCTTTGCCAATGTCCTCCCAGGCATTATGAATAAATATTCCATTGAAATGCCCTTTTTGGGTTAAATCCCATATTAAGGGCTTCGCTTCAACCGCTTTAATAAGCGCTAATTTTTCCTCGCGTGAACAAAAACGTTCAACACGAGAAACTTTTTGTTCTTTAAACTTTCCCTCCATGTTCTGGCTTTCAAAATAAATAAATTTATTTATTTTGATAGCGGAATCACAGCTGTTTTGTTTCCTGATCTGGCAACGCTCTTACCCGTTTCGCTGTGGCCGCTTTAAGAAAATTTATCTTATCTCAGTACCCGAGAAAGCGGGGTGTCGGAAAATGCTTCTTCTTCTTTTTTTCGCTATGGTCTTTTTAAATAGAGTTTGGCCGCTTTAAGAAAATTTATCTTATCTCAGTACCTAGCTTAAAGGTAGGTACTGAGATAAGATAAATTTTCTTAAAGCCAGACCATAGCGGAATTGCTATATATTTTGCTAGGGAACCAGTGTGACCAAAAATCTAAAGGAAAAGGAGGAAAACGCGTAAATGGGGTCATACTGACACGTATGCACAGCTGTTTTCTGTAAAAAANTGCTTCTTCTTCTTTTTTTTGCTATGGTTTTTTTATATGGAGTTTGGCCGCTTTAAGAATATTTATCTTATCTCAGTACCTAGCTTAAAAGGCAAATTAACGCTTTCGAAGGAATATTCTACCGATAAATCTGCGCGCCCTTTTTTTTTTAGCGGGAAAATAGCTTCATTTATTTGATAGACTTTTAAAAGCATAATTTGGTATTTCTGAAATACAGCCACTCAACGTTTTTGGCGGAAATCATTGATAAACAAAACGTTCAAGCAAAAAATTCGAAGGGTTCCACTAATGGATAAATACTTAATTAGAATGCCCATTAAATCAAAGGCCAATGAAATGCCCGATCAGGTAAGTGAACCAAGTATTGCCCTTAATGGCCAGATATAATTTGTTTTTATTCTGCAGGCGAAGTCAGCCGGTAAAAAAGGGACGCCCAAAACCTCGCTTAAACAAGCCAAGAAGGAAACGCCAAAACCGGTACAGTCAAAAGATAAGGAAAATGCGGAAGAGGTCAACACGCCAAAGCAGAGCAAACCGAGAGGTAGGCCCGCGGCGGTCAAGCGAAAGAATCTTGATACTCCGGAGTTGGTAAGAAAAACAATTTGTTCTTTGTCTAAAACTTTGTCTAAAACTTAGTGTGGATAATTAGAAAGAAGAGAAAAATACGGCGGAGAGCGAAAATCCTCCCAAGCGCCGAAGCGCCAGGACCACCAGGAGCACCCGTTCCATGGCTGAGGACGGGCCTCCATCTCCGGAAAAGGAAGAACCTGTAAAGCTGCCATTTATCAAGTACAAGGGAGCCATCAAGTACTACACGGAAAACCAGGATATAGCCGCATCTGCGGATGATGTGATGTAAGTTCATAGCAATTTTAAAATATAGATTTAGGAGGAACCCTGAAAACCTAAGTAAGTCTTCTATAAACTCTTAGGCAATGGGTAGAGAAGCAAAAGGAAGATGTGGTTCCCATGGCCTTTGACATGGAATGGCCCTTTTCTTTTCAAACAGGACCCGGCAAGTCCGCCGTCATCCAGATCTGTGTGGACGAAAAATGCTGCTACGTTTACCAGTTGAGCAACTTAAAGAAGCTGCCCGCGGCCCTGGTGGCCCTCATCAATCATCCGAAGGTTCGCTTGCATGGTCTCAATATTAAAGCGTGAGTATATTAATTAAAAATACTTATATACATTTTTATGCTTGCTAAACCTATGCCTTTTTACCTCTTAGGGATTTCCGTAAATTGGCCCGCGACTTTCCCGAGGTTTCCGCTGAACCGTTGATCGAAAAATGCGTGGATTTGGGCGTGTGGTGCAATGAGATCTGCGAGACCGGCGGGCGCTGGAGCCTGGAGCGATTGGCCAATTTCATAGCCAAGAAGGCTATGGACAAGAGCAAGAAAGTTAGGATGAGCAAGTGGCATGTTATTCCGCTGGACGAGAACCAGCTCATGTACGCCGCCATCGACGTTTATGTGGGTAGAAAACCTTTATTTTGCATAACAAATTATATGGAACACTATTTATTTTTAGATTGGACAGGTTATCTATCGGGATTTGGAGAAGCGCGAAAAAGTGAAGCTCCAGAATGAGGAGGAGTTCAAAGAGCAGAATGGTGATGCTGCCTTCAAAGCAGTCAAGGCCTTGGGGGAAACTTTTCTTACCAAGATCAACGAGGTGACTCTGTGAGCATGAGACTTGTTTAAATTTCTTTATACAGTTTATCGAATTCTATTGTTCGCTTATCTTTGTTGGATTATTCGAAACCCTTTATGCTTATAAACAATTTCGCATTTTTACAATCTCACCTTTTTAGGAGATATATGTATATGTTGTGCAAGCGAAACAAATTAATCTTATCACTAGTTATTTATGTAAAAGATAATTTTATATTTCTCACTCCTGGATTAAGAACAATTTCTGTCTTAAGTCTAAATATTTTACAACTGGCTTTAGAATTCTAGACTCCCTTGAATATTATTAATTATTATACAGTTTCTTTTACATTTCTGAGCTTGCAAGTAATTTTAATTTTTTAAATTCGCATTAAACACTTCTAAAACATATAATGAACACAGTTGGGGCGTCAATTGAACTGCGGGCGCCGGGTGCCAATGGCCTCCAGCTTCCGCTTGAGCACGTCGTTATCCAGATCGATTTGACGCTGGTACTTTTTCCGGTTCACAGCAGCACTGGTGAGACGCGGCGCCGGCGGTGGCTGACGCTGCCGACGGGACAAATATAATCAATCTTGAAAGGACATCTCTTTGGTCATAACTCACCTCGGGGGCGCTCGCGGTTAACTTTATGGAGCTGGTGCTCGCCTTAATAGTAGCCGTGGGCTTCACCGTCATCATCTTTCGGAGTAGGATCTGGTTCTGGCGCTCAATCTCACGTACCTGGACATTGGTAAAGGTGAAGCTCTTGCGGCCCAAGTTTTTGTAACTGTCACAGAAGGATATATAAAAACTAGAGCAAGGTCTGCGTATTAGAATAGGGAAATACTCACTTTACTTTTTCATTGGAGCAGCGGGAACGTGACACGTTGATGGGATACTGGCGTCCGTCACTAGAAAAGCTGCTCGGAGTGCCACTGGCCACGCGCCTGTTGAACGCCGGCGGTCTTCCCTGTGGCGGATGCCGCATCAGTCCATCCCCTTGCCCACACTCGTCCATGAGATAGTCCTGCTCCATTCCCATACCGAGTTGCAGGCCAGGATCCAGTAGCTCCTCGCCTACGCCCATGCCTAGGCCCATTTCCTGCTCCTGCTGTTGGAGTTCAGACTCCGAGGGGCACCTGCACTTGGGCCTTGGTATTTGAGACGATCGTGTGGTGATTAGTGCCTCCTGAGATCGCTGATAGCGCATTCTCATGGGGGATTCTTCGCCGCCACAGCTACGAGCACTAGTCAGTACGGATTCGGTGATCGATGTGACCTCGGACTCGCTTCCCAGGCGCCTCGAGCTGTGCTGCTGCATCAGCTCCGTAGCCCTGGCCAGCTGCTCAAATGCCTGGCTATTGGTAGCTCCACCATTGATCCGGAATGTCTTCATGATCATCTCCGACATCTGGGTCATTTGCTTTTCCAGATACCTTACTGTCGCCTCATCCGCCTCTTGGACAACATCGGATTCGCTACTGTCCAGGAAGTCATTCAGGCTCTTTAGAGGATCCGCAACAGGTTCCTTATCGTTCTCCTCTTTTTCAGTCTTGGTTTTCGTCACTGTAACTGGCGCAGTGCTAGTCTCCTTCGGCTGCACCGTCTCCCGGCTCACCGTTGGTTGTAATCTTGGAGAAGCATCCACCAGCGTGACGTCTGCTTCTGCACCAGCTATGCCAATGGTGGTTGCGCTGTACTCGCTGCTGTTGTCACTGGCATCCACCAGCGAAACGACGTCCTGCGGCAGCGGCTGTGTCTCCTTCGGAACAGGGACTACTGGCTCATCCTCCTCGAGTTGTTCCACTTCCACATCAGTGGCTTCATCCTCGTCGCTCTCCTCGTCGGACTGGCGACCATGGTTCGATGCCATGGTGCCATCACTCTGGGCTCCGTCATCGTCCTCCTCTAGTTCCTCCTCCTCTTCGCATTCCTCAACCTCTTCAAATTCTTCAACCTCTTCGACTTCATCGTTCTCGTCGTCGTCCTCGTCGTCGTCGTTCTCAGTCTGAGCATGGGCACTGCCCGGCATCAGAGTACGCACCGAGGGCGTCTCATCGTCTGCGGGCGTGTCTAAACACAGACTGAGTGGATTTACCTCGGCCACCGTCTTGGTAATAACGACCTGACTCTCCTCATCGTCTGACGAGCTCGGGTAGGTCATCATACGATCACGGTTGAAGCCGCCAGTTGAGCGGGCGGTCACCATCTGCTGGCGACGGGCGTGAGGCTGTGGGCGCGGAGCGGTGTTAAAGCTGAACTGGGATATGGTCAGCTCCTGGCGAGGAGGACTTACGTTGCCACGCATGAACTCGGCCTCCACATCGCTCTCGCTCTGGGTGTCGCTCTCCTCGAGCAGAACGACGCTGGCGTCCGGCTCATCTTCCTCAAACTCCTCCTCTTCGACGTCCTCGTCCTCTGCCTTTTCCTCTTGCTCTTCCTCCTCAACCTCGGACTGCGAGTCCTCCTCGAAGGACTCGTCTACATAGTACTCCTCATCAGAGTTCTCGTTCTCTCCGGCTCCCGACATCCTGTTTTAATACGTTATTGCTCGTTTTTCGCGGCCCAAAAAGGTTAACGTTATATTATTTTTTTTGGTGTATTATGATGCTTGTGGAAAAAAATCGTTTTAA
This sequence comes from Drosophila nikananu, assembly GCA_008042635.1. Lineage (NCBI taxonomy): Eukaryota > Metazoa > Arthropoda > Insecta > Diptera > Drosophilidae > Drosophila > Drosophila nikananu. Next base: position 11,353 of record VNJV01004969.1, on the reverse strand, counting down.
ATCTTTTTGGGGACTGGAATATACGTGTGTGTCTTGCTGAAAAGCCTTGTAGTGAAACTATGAATTTTGACGCAGGCCTGCAGTTGTGGCTTCGTTTTAATGGATTACTGGGTTCGATTTCCGACTGGATTGATGCGCTGCCTTGATTGACACCTGACCCCCCTCCCAGTGGGCTGGGGCAGGTGCTCCTCCTACTTCTCCTCCTCCTGCTCCTGCTTGGGAAAAACAGGCGCATTCCACGCTTCTTGTTACTTTGACTCCTTCGGCTGCCTTGCGGTGGCACTGCCAACCGACGACTGTTCGGTCACTGGAGCCCAGGTGAGCGGACACCACCTGGCGCTGCCCACAACCCACCACTTGGCAGCAGCCAGTACACAGCACACCTGACACCTGGGCATTTATTTATCGTTGCCATCGGTTGCCGTGGACAACGGAGCAGGCGCAGGCAGTTTGTTGGTTGCCGGAGCAGCAATTGCCGGCACTTCTGGGGTCAACATTTGAAAATATTAGACAGAACTTTTATTTAAGCAGTAAGCAGTAAGTAAAGGGAAATCAGATACATATTACTACCGGCACTTAATTCTTTTCTGCAATCTTATGGATCTCTCCACGTATTCCAAAGCAAATCGAGTCTTCGCGCCTGACGCCATTCGTATCCTGAGCACTTACCGCAATGTTTATCAGATAACGACCGCTTCTTAGTGGCATATCAAAACCAAGGATGATTTCCAAGTAAAATGGTTCAAATAAAAATGTTGTCTGTAAAGAATAAATAATAATAATAGCCCTATACAATAAACTTAATACTCTGGGCTATATACATACTCCTGAGTTTAAGCATTTATCCCTCACATCCTTGCCATTTGTGACGTGCTTAAAGAAGAAGGTATACCAGTATTGCTTCTCGTCGTACAGCACCTTGCATAGGTTCTTAGCCGCAATATTGAGTACAGTCGGCGTCCAAGACCCACGGTCAAAATATAAAATTGAGAGCTCCGCCTAATATTCGCGGATCGTGTTTATTATGTTTGCTTATCTGAGCTAGATGTTGTTACCACAAGGACATCTGTGGGCTGTATATTCCACACGGTTGTTAGGTTTCCTTCCAGTAGCGTTCCATGCTCATTCATACTGAAAGTCATTTGGGAGAAGTCGAAGAGCCCGCTTAAATTCCGGGATCCTGGCGGCGCATTTATGCAGTCCGAAAATACTCGTTCATCCTCCAGGACGAATTCGTGTCGAACTTGTAATGAATAGCTGACATAGCAGATGAGGATCAAAAGTCTTCCTTTTACTGAATGTTCGCGGTCCATTTTGGCCTATCCTCACCGAGTGAGTTTGCACTGCAGATTCTGAGAGTATTTATAGCATTAGGAAAATGAAACTTTCACCCGCCCCTAATTAAATTGCATATCATTTCATCAGAATACACGTTATACTTGTCATATTTTCTTATCATGCTTGTGGAATAAGCAACCAGCTGAGTTTCGAATACGAATGTACTTATAAATTTTAAGTAAATCAAATAAATATTTTCATAAACAATTAAGTACAAGCAGATGATACTCAAGGGATTCAAGTAAGAACGATTGCGAGCTCTCCCACGATAGGAAAAATCCGATATATCATAGCATAAATTTAAAGAAAATCATATATGTTATCGAATAATATCGGGTCCAATTGCTGTATATTAAACAGAATACTGATCTATCGCCCATATATCCGAACATTGAATTGTTTATACGTTAATGGCTAATTATTGTTAATATAAATTTACATATCTGTACCATATCCATAGATAGATATTTTCGGGCATCCCTAGAGTACCAAGTATCATGCAGTCGTGCAAAAAGTCAAAAAATAAACCTATTCACGCTCGATCTTAAATTGCACTATCATGATTTATTACGGGATAATTATAGTTATAAGCCAAATTATACCAGCTTATCTATAAGCAAATAGCGTGGATGATGAAAATTGATGGTGCTAACACTCTAATTATATGTATGAAATAATTAGGTTGTACGAAGTAGACTTAAAATGAAATGGAAAGCAATAAAGACGATTTTTGTTTTTAATTTCCGGTACCCCCCTTGAAGCTCTTCCACCACCGTCTATGTGCTGTGGAGCTTGCGCTCTCAGCTGCTCTCCCGCAATCTGACAGTTGAATGAAAGGCCGCCTGGCAGCTTCAAATTGTAAATATTGCGAGCGGCGAGCGACGAGCGTTCTCCAGTGCATTCCGGAGTCATGTGTCCGGCGAATGCGCATGGGCGTGGAGAGGAAGTCGCTATCCTCCCGAGGAGCCTCTCGACCCCCCTTTGCATCGCCGCTGCTTCTCTCTCCGGGTAGTAGCGGCTGGCGTTGGCCAGCGGGCAATTCATTTGGCCAAGAAGCTTCGTGGCGTGCGGGCGTGTAGCTGTGCCGGAAAATGCGCGCGTAAATCGCTGAGAGTGTGTGTGAGAAAATTTTCGGCCGCAACGGGAAAATTGGCAGAGCAAACAAACGAGTGCGGTGCGTGCCATGTGCTTGTGTTTGTGGAGTGCGTGAATGAAGTGCCACGGAATCGCAGCGGAAATCGTTTGCTGGCCCATCGACTGGCCAGCCAGTGCGGGTAATTATGCTGCCTAATGCTCCATGTTGGCCAGCTGTGAGAAGACTGGGCGTGTACGCCTTGGCCAGTTTCCCAAGCACCAAGTCTTGTTAACGCATCGTGAAATACGCGGCGTATACGCATTCTGCACCCCGTTCCAAACAACAACATCGAGCATGCGGCGTATACGCAATCTGGTGTGAAGCCCAAATTCTTGGCCTCCATATTGTTGTTAAATCAATAGGAAATATTTTTTTCGGGGGGGTGTCGCTCCTTATTTTTCCTTTTCGTTTGTCCTTTGCATGCGTTAATGTCCTTTTGCAACCGTCGGCTAAGTAATTGCAAATTGCGTGCCGCAAGTTTACAAGTTATTTCGTTTCCTTCTCCCCTCTCTCTCTCTCTCTCGTGTACCCTCTCCGTTGCTCTCGCCCTGTTTTGGTTGCAGCAATTTGGCTAAGAGCTTGTGGGGCGCCGGGTACCGGGCGGTGTCTGTGTTGGTGGCGATGGCGATGGCGGCTAGGTGGGTCAAAAGGCGCAGCCACACGACACCAGCAAAAAGCCGCAGCCACAGCCACCAAACTACAAGCTGAAACCTCCAACCTACAACCTCGAACCTCGGAGCTCAGAGCTCAGAGCTCACAGCTCACAGCCGTAGTCAATGCGGCTAGAACAAGACCAAGACCAAGAGCTCCGACGGCTGCAGGAAGTCTTGACTGGGCCTGGGTTCGAAGTAAAGCCATCCGTTAAGACCGGGCCATACCCTGCAGAATGGGGAATCATAAAATTAATAGGTTACTTCTAAAAATATTGAACCATTAAAGCCTTTAAATACTGTTATTAAAATAATTCTATAAAGAAATCTAGACCCCCTCGGTAATCCTTTAAATTGCACATTTAAATACAAAAATACATATTCATGGCGTGTATACATTTTGTTCTATAAAAAAGACCACCGCGTTGCTCTTAAATCATGCTTGCGGTTAGCACTAATGTGTTTAATGAAAAGGAAATTCCATAAATTTGGTTCAGTTTTTTCTTATTTTTTTTTACTAGAATCGTTATTTATTTGAAACACAACAAAAATCGGATAGTCAAAGAATTTTATTCACAAAATTATCTTGTTTAATAAACACATAAACCTTGTCATTTATTATTTATTTAATTATGTGAATTTCGGTAAAGTAGAAAACTTTTAACATACATACCTATAAGTTGTTTATTCATAAATCTTGTAACGCAATGTTATAAATACAAAAAGAAAAGGATTGAAGCCTCAAAGTCTAAGTAAAACTTCGCTTTTGGCGACTTGGGCTTAACCTTTCTTGGTGGGCGCTTTCTTTTTTCCGCTTATCGATTTTCGACGCTTGACTGACATCGGCACTGGGGCCAAGACTCGAGTTGTGAGCCCTGAGCCGTGAGCCGGCTAATAATGCTCAGTAGGTCAGCGCCGCGGCAGTTTGAAGTGCGTTAGAAGCAACAGTGGCCAACGGCGTGCTGAAACGAAACCGAAAACTGGCACAAGACCAGTGAGAGAGAGACGGGCAAAGGCCCAGCGTAGGAGACGTTGGAGTCCCATTGCGACAGAGCGAAAGAGAGGGCGATGGGAAGAGAGGGAGAGGGAAAACGAACCGCTGACTCTACTTGAGGCGTACAAAAATAGCAGGCAACACACACACACACAGCCACAAACGCACTGGGAAACTTCAAACGCGCTTGGCCTACTTTCCTGGGTAATGGGCTTGGGACGTCAACTGGTGCTGCTCCTGGTCCTCCTTCTCTTTCATCATCCGCTCCACATAACATTTTTCAGCACTCCCGTCGGCCCGCAACCAAGTTAAATGAAGCACACTTACTGACACAGAGAAAATCAAATAGAACATAATGTATATATTTAATCCTAACTGCAAAGTCAAGGCCTATTGTTTTTGTTAGTGATTCACAAGAAAGTTCTTTGCTCCTCACCAATTTCTGGTGTTTATATTTCTAGCTGAATCAGATTAAGCAATGACGAACCCCGAAGCCTAGTCAATTGTTTGTTTATTATTTTATTTAATCTTTCGAGTAACATTTTCTCTCCCTGTGCCCTGTCAAAGTGGGAGCTTGTCCGCAAACAAAATGTCCAGAGCCTAGGCAAAGAGCGAACAGTTGTGGCCAGCGTTGGACGGGATCAATGCATGGCACAGGACGGAAAGCAGGAGCGGGCACAAGCAGCGTTAATCATACGCATTGTGTACCAGACCATGTCCGGCGACTGCAAAGTCAATCAGCGCTTAATTGACAGCTGCAGTCACTGCCAGATCCGTCCGTACAATGGGCCGTATAATCGTATGGCCCAGCAAGGGGGCACGGGAACGGGCACTCCACAAACACAACAATTAAAACGACAACCCACTGAACAGGAGTTGGTTTCGGTTACGGTTTTTTGCGTCCTGCTGCTGCACGAGGAGGTCATTAGTGGGCTTTTTTTCCTGAGTTTTCAGTTCCGATTTCCCAGAAAGAGGGTGAAAGTCTCCAACCTTCGGCTTAAGTCCCAGAAGGAAGTATTTTTTGATTAATGAGTTCAGGTACAAGTTGGTAATTTAATTGCGTTTAAAGAAAAGGAACATAACATAATTTAATTATGATTCTGTCTCCAAGAGCGCTAAACATATTAAATACTTGGAATTCGTTTACTTTTTTAAGAATTTCTAATAGATGTATTCGCTGAAATTGCCTCGATTTCCCGTATATATAAAAACCTAATTGGCCTTCCCAGACTCCATTCATCAACTGTTTTGCTTTGAGGTTATATAAAATCAACGTTTTTGCTGCCCCTGCACAATTAGCTGTGTCCGTACTGACTTGGCTTCGAGAGGGAAGAAGAACCAGGAAAGTTCGCCTTCGACAGCTCAACCCATACTCCTTACCCCACATATACCATCATTATTAGCCATATGGCTTGTCAGTGATTGGTGGCAGTTGCGGCTGCTACTCGAAACTTATCGCTCGATTGCAGATTGTTTCTTGGCTGCCAAGACGGCGCCGCTGAGTATGCAGCACTAAGCAGTCGTCCTGCGTCCTTCGGCCTCCGAGACTCCTACGTGGCATGGCATTTTCCAATTAGAGCTGGCGGGGTAGGGAGCTAGGTGTGGGGAGACTGGTGCCAAACATGCGTGGCACGTGAGCGGCAAGGTAAAAACTTGGCGTTGCCCATGTGCGTGTGTGTGCATGTAAATTACAAAATCGTGCAAAAAAGGTGCCATTAAAAAGGCAGAAAGAGCAAAAAGAAGAAGAGGGTACGTTGGGTGCGTTAAATGAACACCAATGTCGAGTTATGCATACCCTCGGCAGTCCTGATCAAAAATTAATGTCAGCTCACTAAGCAGATGGGTCAAGTATAGGATTTACGAAATAAAAAAAGGGTGAACAGGAATAAATAAGTTCTTTCTTCCTGTTTTTTCCATGGAGTTTAATATACATGTATATAAAACTTATTATTTAAACCTTTAGCAATTCTTGTTCTAATCACAATTTAAATGATGGTATATCCATAAATTCTACTTAAACCCACTTAAACATTATTTTCCTGGGAAAAATATGTACATATTATTGCGACACCCCCTTTCTTGACAGCTGCTTGTTATTTAAACTTTTCGTAGCTCTTCTTGAACAGTAAGTTTAATTATTAATACCTTAGCTGGATGTATGTGAATCATGGGCCGTGACTAAGGGTATTCGCAGGCAAAGGCGAATGTTATGCCTGGCGGGGCAGCAATTTAAATTCCCGCTTCACGCCTACTCCTGCACCAGCTCATTGTCCCCAGTCCTCCTGCCCCCGCATTGCGTATACGCAACGTACGCTACACACACACCTCCTCATGCATTGCGTATACGCCGCGTATTCCCCTCCCCTACCACATCCATACTGATGGGCGTGCGTGTGTGCTGCATAATTACAGGTGCGCTGTGCTGTTGCGGTCGTGGATGATGCGGCTGGCGCTGTCGGTGCCAGGAGCGCAGTTGCCGGGCCATAATTGTCGGTTGAATGACTCTCGATGCGATAGCAATAATAACAAGCAAATCGACAGCGGCGGCAATCGTAATATTCATCAATGTCACACTTGACGGCGGAGCAGTAGCAGCAGCGAAAACAAATACAAGACCCAATTGCCGACAGCACCACCGCTAAATTTCGGACATTGCGACATGTTAGCAGGAGCCGCGACACAGGCAAGCGACACAACACAACGACGAGCGTCGACGACATCTGGTAAAACTACAGGCAAGGAAGCAGGTATCCGGATCAGCAGCAGCTGCAGAAGCAGCTGGGAAAGATGGTTCTAAGCACCGAATGGTCGCAGGTGGAGGTTATCGATCTGATCAACGATGGCAATGGCCTCGGCTTCATCCTTGTGGGCGGGCGCAGCACCGGGGTGGTGATCAAGGCCCTGACGCCGGGGGGCGTGGCCGAGCGAGATGGACGGCTGCAGCTGGGCGATCACCTGCTGCAAATCGGCGAGGTCAATCTGCGGGGCTTCAGCTCGGAGCAGGTGGCCACAGTTCTTCGTCAGACCGGAGCTCAGGTGCGTCTGATAGTGGCGCGGCCGGTGGAGCCGACGGCCATCGATTACCAAACGCTGGCCTGTCAGGCGCCGATTATACCAACTAAGCTCCTCTCCGACCCGGAAGAACTGTCGCGTCATCTCTTCCAGAATCCGAGCTTTGCCACCGCCGCAGCAGCAGCAGCAGCAGCCGCTGCAGCAGCAGCATCAAGCGGTGGTGGTGGCAGCGGCGGAGACGGCGTCTGTGTCGGAGGCATGGACGTGGCCAGTTTGGTGGGTCTGGTGCGCGGCGGTCCCGTCGAGGGCTCCGAGATGTCCGCCGTGGAAGCGCCTGCTGCGCAGCTGCAGCTCACGGAGCTCGGCGACCTGGCCGACTTCCCACTGCCACCGATTCCGGGCGGCAACCCTAACGGCGCCGAGTTCAATGCTGGCCAGCGACCATGTCCGCGCCTGGATCTGGATATAGTGCCCTTCTCAATACTATCGCCGCCGCCACGCCCCGCCCTGCAGCTGCTGTCCCTGGAGACGCAGTGGCGCTCCGTTCAGGAACAGCACCAGCACATTGAGACTGTGATAGCCGGCAGCAAACGCAAGCTGTTGGCCAACGAGGATGGCGGTTGTGGCTCCGGGTCGGGGTCGGGCTCCGGTTCCGGCTCCCCCGACTCCTACATGGACTCTCCGGAAACGGAAACCTACGTGGTGGAGCTGCACAAGAACGTCTATGGCCTGGGCATAACCGTAGCCGGTTACGTGTGCGAGGAGGAGGATCTCTCCGGCATATTCGTGAAGAGCATCATCGAGGGCAGTGCGGCGGAGACGAGCGGTCAGATTCAGATCAACGACCGCATCGTGGCCGTGGACGGAAGGTCCCTGTCCGGGGTGACCAACCACCAGGCGGTGGAGCTGCTCCGGAACACAGACATCGAGGTTCACCTGACACTGGAGCGGTTTCTGCGGGGCAGGAAGTTCGAGCACCTGCAAGTGGCCCTCACGGAGATTAAGGGTAGTGCCGGACCGTCTGGCCTGGACAGGAACCAGGAGAAGGACCAGGACCAGGAGTCACAGCTCTCGATGCCGGGGTCACCCTCGATAGCCACGCTGAGCTGGCTGCCACCCAAGTCGCTGGATGCCGATTCCATAGCCACCGAAGTCGACGAGGCCGAGGCGGAGGATGCGGGCGTTTCGAGAGCAGGCGAGGAGTTCGTGGAACTTCCCTCGCGGGACACCGTGGAGTCGAACATGTCGCACGTGCTGGACCGCAGCGATCACAGTGGCGGGGTGACAAAGCTGGCCACGATCAGTCCAGTGGCGCCGCTAACCAATGGCAGGAGCCCGAACCTGGCCGATGACAGTGGCAACGACACCGATGAGCAGTGTCCAGAGCCGGAAGCGGAGACGCAGACGGAGACTGAAACGGAAACGGGAAAGGGAGCGGCAAGGGCCAGAAAGGGGTCCAGAGCAGAGTCGAGGAGGGTTAAGGAACCAGAAGATCCCGGCACAGATCCCGATCTCGATCTCGATCCCGATCCCGGCCAGATGCCCACGCCCACGAATGAGGCGCCTGCGAAGGTGGCCAGCCCGACCGCCTCCTCCCTGCGCGTGGCCTGGAAAAGTGAGTTTCCCGACAGTGAAATTTTAGTTGCCGAAATAAATAAACTTTCAGGTCTAGGGATCAGCCTCGAAGGCACCGTGGACGTGGAGTGCGGCATTGAGAAGCGTCCGCATCACTATATACGCTCCATACTCGCCGACGGGCCGGTGGGTCGCCAGGGCATCCTGCGGCCGGGCGATGAGCTCCTGCAGGTGAACGAGCACAAGCTCCAGGGTCTGCGCCACATCGATGTGGTGAAGATCCTCAAGGAGCTGCCGGCCCGCGTTAAGTTGGTGTGTGCCCGGGGCACTCGCGTTCCGTCGGTGATAAATACCTCGCAAAACCCTGAGGCGTTCGAGACGCGCAGCCTCCTGCCCGGTGGCCACCAGAGCCTCCAGAATCTGCTGAGCAAGGCCCAGTCGGAGAGTTCGCTGTACACGTCCAGCACGGCGACTTTGACGGATGCAGGCGGAGGAGCCGGCGGTTCGGGAGGAAATGGAGCTGGAGCAGCGCGCTCCAAATCACTGGAGAACGTGTCCGGCCTCGCCCTGTGGAGCTGCGAAGTGACCGCCGTGGATATTGAGAAGACGGAGCACGGCTTCGGCTTCTCCATTCTGGACTACCAGGATCCCCTGGACTCCGAGGGCAGTGTGATTGTGATTCGCGGCCTGATACGCGGTGGTGCTGCCGAGGCAACCAACGAGATATATCCGGGCGACCGCCTCATGAGCGTCGGCGATCGCCTGCTGCAGGGCCTGGAGCTGGACGAGGCGGTGGCCATTCTGAAGTCCATGCCGCCGGGACCCACTCGCCTGGGCATCTGTCGGCCCCTCTCCGCTTCGGACAGCAATAGCAATAGCAACATAGCCTCGCCGCTCGGCGACTCGGCCAGTACATAGTGGCAGCCACTCCCCGACGGCCAGCAGGAGTCGGAGATCGAACCGGAAGCGGAAGTGGAAGCGGAATCCAATGCAGAGGCGGAGGAGGAACGGGAGCTGTTCTCATTGTGTGAGTACAAATATCTTTTAATTAAACAGTTTAAGATCTAAAAAACAACACTTTAAAAAGTTAAATTCATATTTACGGTCTCTTAAATGATATACTCGTGCATATAAGGTATTAATTTCTAAGTTATATTCTTTTTAACTTCAGTTTTATTCAAACTTGTTCATTTTATTATTCCCTTTTAATAGAGTTTTTTATTCGCTTATTCCCTTCTTGGCTTATTTAAATCGAATCAATTGAAGTTACCCTCGCAGAGAGTAACAAAAGCATTCAATTATATACTTTTCGGCAACTTTTTGATTGATTGTCGGCCCAGCTGCTGCCTCGCCAGTCTCAATATGAATGCGAATCGTCATTGAGTCAGTTGGTGGGTTGCGAGTTGTTATTAAATTGTCACCTGTCACACCTGCCTCCAATTTCCCTTTAAGATTTTCCCGTACCTTTTTGCCTCTGTTAAATTTGAGTTCTGTGCGTTGCCAGGCTACCTTTTTCGGAACTGGACGGCGTCCTGACAAATGTTGCCACATCAGTGAGTCGCCCCAGGCCCATTTGCTGGCGCCATTTGGGGTTAGCTTATGTATATATATGAGATTTCGTTTTTAATTGTTGCCCCGGGTAACGCCCAAAAGTCGTTTTAAAAAGGTTACGCCCTCGGCTTGGGCTGGAATTGGAAAATAAATGTGTGCACGGCCATTGTCGAATTGATGACCGCTTGACATCCTTTTGAAGTAGTTCATTGCTCATACGCCCCGTGTGGCAAGCACAATGCCGTTGTCTGGGTCCGTGTACTCGTTCTATAAATAAATGTATATGCGTATAGGTTTAGGGTTGACCGCAGTCTTTTCGTGTGGTTAGCTTGCTGTCAACCCTCGGGCTTTTATATGTGCCACTTGTTGTCTTTACCTATAATTTAATTACATTTTCTGGTTGAAGTTATTTTAGGCCTGCCATCGATTAGCCACATTTTAAGTGAGTGCTTTTAAACATTCATATGTGATAGGGGAATTTGGGGAATTCATAAGGAAAGCATAGGTTTACTATTTTATTATAGTATAGAATTTGCACTATGACTTATTACCTTTTCTCTAGCTCAGAGCCACATTTCTTTGCTGAATTCATTAAAATTTTAAATTAAATGCAAATAACTTGTAATAACCGACACCTAAAACTCAGATAGTTTGGGGCTAACAGTGTTTGTAAGGAAACAACCAGAGGGCGAGGACGAGGACGAGTCTCTTGCTCACCCATTAACCAGAAACCAAGTTCGGTCCGGACATTGGGGGGCTTCTTGACGCCTAAATTATTCATGCGTAGATATAAATACCAAACTTTGACAAGAGCGGGACTGGGGGGCCAAGGATAAACTGCAAATTACCACTAATCTCCTGGGGTCCCAGCCCCCCCAAATGTTTGTCATGCTAGTCTCATAAATAGTAATTTTCTTAATTGACTCTCGCCATTCGCATTCATAATTTACAATTTTCCCGGCTGGCTAGATGGCTAGCTTTTGTTTAAAAAATCATTATTTAGCAATTGTTTTAGCCAGCGTAAATTATAAGGGTCAAGTAGGTCGATGATTTATGCATGCCGCGATAGCGAAAAGTTGCCTGCCTCAAAACTAGTCG
>VNJV01004967.1:0-13653 GCA_008042635.1 Drosophila nikananu | reverse complement strand
ACCCCTCAGAACCCCAAACCCCAAGCCCCACTCCCCAATCTCAACCCCAGAGCCACAGCCTCACCGCTGTGACAACTCTAGACGGCGGCTCCGCGCTGCTCAATTATTTACATTTATACGTCATATAAATTTATTGCCCACCATAACTCAGCCGGGCCGAGAAGAGCCAGGATGAGCTGAGCTGGGAAGAGCTGCCGGGATGAGCTGAGACCAAGGGGAGGTACCCGAAATGCAGCTACAAATTCACTAAAAATAAAAATAATAATAAAGCACGAGACCAAATGAATAAAATGGGATCTGACTGTTTGGGGCATCCGAAGATGTAAATACTCTTACGGTGTCTTCGAGCTTAAGAAGTATTATAATGCAGGCCAAAAATGTCTACATCTATTAAAGTAGTCCTTGGTTAGTTAGTAATTTCGGAATATTGTTGATAAAGTATGTTAATTTCTTTAGTTTAATATCAGGCGGAAGTACAATGCAAACCCAAACATTTATTAATTACTGTGACACAAATATACCTAATATATATATATATACCTAATTATATTTCTGTATGGCGAGACCCGTCTTAAGGGGTAACAAGTTGAATATATCCTGTACAACTAAATATATACCTATCTTTCAACACTTGGAGTATCGTCCTGAGCGCTGCACATCCCTTTCGGCGGGGTATATCCCTCTGCGTGGGTATAATAAGCTCAGTTTCAGTGTTTCAGTGCTCCTTGGTCTTCCTCGGCCAATGATCATCTCGGACAGGAGGAGAGGGCTCTAACTGGCAGCGGAACCGAAACACAGAGGCCGAGGCTTAACAAATGAATTATAGGCTCGGGTAAATTTAATGTGGCACTTAGTTATCGGCGGGGGGAAGGGGAGAGGCGGCCGGAGGCAGGGACTTTATTTTTATGCGAATCATAATAAGGCAAGCCGGCTAAGCGACTTCCTTCCGCTTCGCAGCCTGACCCGTGCCTGTTTGTCTTTGGTGATTTTCGTTTTTAAATTGAGTTGAAAATAATGAAAATGCAAATTTCCTCCTCGGCCAGCTGCTGTTGGCCACGCCGCCTTACTTGGCCCTGGGCCCTGCAAGTGCAGGCGGCAGTACGGGTATTTATGAAATTTATATGCATGTCGGTTGGTCCGAGTCCGAGGAGGAGCTGTCTTCAAGCCGAGTCAACAGCATGGAAAATACAAATGAAGCCAGTGACAAATCTCATTAATCACGGTGCCGGGGCGGATTAGGGGGCGTGGCAAGGCACGGCACGGCACTGGCTGAATGGGTGCAGCTGTTGGCGCCTCGAAATCTGGGATTATCAGCTTAGCAGTTGCAGTTGCTTCCGCCGCTCGCGCCGCAGCTACTTGTTGTTACTCCTCGAGGGAGCCCCGGGCCGGCTTCTGCAGAAAGTGCATATAAATTGAATATTATAAATTTTCTTATTTTGCAACTGCTGCTCTCACTTAGCTGCTGCCAAGTTGTAACTTCATTTAAGTCAATCGCTCTTCTCTGTGCCACACAAATTGTAAACAAGGGAATTATGCAAATGAATAAATTCCAGCCCCAAGGCGCTGTAATGAAATATTATCGAGGCCCCAGGCCCCCCCGAGCAAATCGAACAGAAAATGAACTTTCGAGTGTCAGAAAAAGAAAAAAAGCAAAAGGGCAAGAAAGGCAAAGCAAAACCAGTGCGAAAAAAGGGAGAAATAGAAGCTCTTCACATCTTGGCCGTGTCTTTCGTGTTGCCATAAATTTCATTTGATATTTCTATGAACTGACAAGGTATGTCAACGCAAGATAAGCAGCCCAAAGCTGCCCGACTGCCGGCCCCATATAAATGACACTTTTTGTCCGTTCTCCGGATGAATTTTTAATTAAAATTTGCAGTTGTGTCGGGCGATGATTGAATGGGAAATTTTAAAATGCTGGGAAACCCACAAATGCATGGCAAATAAGTATACCTAGCGCTGGTATTTGCATTTATAACTAAATATATTTATGTATAAATAAAACAAGATATTTCACATACATATACAACTCTTTAAAAGTTGAATGATTTTTTTAAACTTATCCACAGACTCTGTTCTTTAAGCAATTAAAAAAGGCAAATATATTATCATTCATGTTATTATTAAGTTCACCTTATTTTAAATTTTAAATTCAGAGCTTTAATTATTATTTGAATATTTTTTAAACCATGCTAAGTGAATTATTGTTCGCTATTGAATATAGTCCCCTTAGCATTTCCCAAAAATAACCATGTAGACAATAAAGCTTATTTAATTTGTTCATTTTATTTTAGCCTGCTGGCTTGAAGCGGTGAATTTTACTTTTATACTTTATTTACAAGAATTAAATTTAAGACGTGAATAGCAAGATTTTTTGAGCACGTAAAATCTTTTAAAATCATTAAATAAACCGTAATACGAATTTCAACAAAAAATTCCTGTTTGTACATGGTATTTAAAACGTTTGTTTTATTTAAACACATAACCAGATTTTTGTCAGCAGAAACCTTAAATTTGACATTTATTCTCCGAGATCTGAGAATATGAGGTTATATACATACCTGATTTCTTTTGGGTCCAAAATCAGCTGTGAGTTTTAATTATAAAAAACGATAATACGGTCTGGTTTCTTAAAAGAACAGATACGATAATAAGGTGAATTTATATAAAAACACACCTTGAAATGGTAACGAGATATGTAAAATATATTGTTTATTTTTGATGGTATTCTTATAACATTTAGTAAGTCTCACAGTTCGTTATGATTACAATATCAAAGCTTACAACAGATCAATGACCTGCCAAAAAATGACTGATAAGAAACCCTCAGAAGGCGAACAGTCGAATACTGATGGCCCCCAGGGTGCACTCGCCCTCAATGGGTCGCTCCTCCTCCTCCACCTCCCGTCGCCGCACCAGCTCCAGGGGCACACCCATGCGCAGGAACTCCAGGCCGGCGTTGATGAGGCTCAGCTGCAGCCAGAACAGGCACAGGCAGAGGCAGGCCCAACTACCGAAGGGAGACGTCATGCCGGCGACTTGATTGTGGATCCACTGCGGGATCGGTGGGATCAGGCACGCGCCAGCCTCGCACAAACTCGTCGAAAACGTGCGGTTACCGTGCAGATGATAAGAGAATTCCCCTCCTCCGATAAGCTCACTTCTGCCGGGAATTTGTGTCTCAACATTTGGGGGTTCGACGTGATTCCACTCAAACTGCTCCATCGAACCTCTGCCGCTGCGCATTCCACGTTCCGTTCGTTTCGCTGGTGCCTTCGGCTCCGGCTCTGCTTCGGCGGGGTTCGTATTTTGTCGGGAATGTTCGCAACAGGATGCGCATTGTGCGGGACGACGACATGTGAGAGCATGTCCCATCATGCTCAGCGCTGTTCCAAGCTCGCACGTTCCGTGGCGCTGCTAACTGGGTTAGTGGTACAAGTTCAGTTTGACGCATTCGCCCATTCCGCGTTCCAGTGCCGCTCGTTCCGCCGCCATCGCTCACTCGGCAAAGATATGTGCATCCCGGTGGCAGGACGGCTCAGGACCCCGACTCAAAGGGGCCTCACAGCGAAGCGACTTTATCAGCTAGGCAAGCGCCCCCTTAGACGTCTCTATCTTCGCGGTTGCCTTCTTCCCGGAGCATCCTTAATTGAAACTACATCGTTTACCTACTTGTAAGCCATCCTATCAGCATCTGCATCTGCTCCAGCGGGTCTTTGTCGCTATCTCTCTGCCTTTTGTTTGTTCTGGCCCAGCATATAGCCATTGAGCCAGGCAGTCAGCCTCCCAACCAGCCAGCCGCCTCTTATCCTTCTCCTTTGGCGGCGAATGCATCATTTGACAGGGGGCACTGCCATCGCTTATTGGCAGAAGGCTTCCTGGGATCCATCTCGGGTGACGCCTTTGTTCTGTTCACCGCCCCTTCGTGGCCAAAAACGGCTCTTTTGTTATGCCAGCCGCTCGACGACGACAATTGCACTTGCTGATTGCCCTCATTTCAGACTTGAAATAATATTAAAAACTTTTACTCCGTCTCGCCTGCCGTCTGTCTGCCTCAGTATCCATCTCCTCCCCAGTGCCCCGGCTTGTCCCGTTCTTTTGTCTTTGTCTTCACCCATTCCGCTTGCCACATGCTGCATGCCGCCTGCTGCTGCTGCCTCCTGGCTGCTTTCTGCAATTGCAACATGGCTGTTGCATGTTGAGTCGACTCGAGTCGAGGCCCCCATCTTTCGGCCAGGCTTTGATTCCCGTGCTTGTTCCAGTTCTTGTTCTTGTTCTTGTTATTTACCACATAAATCACTTGCCGGCAGGGACGAGAAGAGACATTTCTATATCTATCTACTTAAGGTTTTCACTGCTCGACTAGGAGCACTTCCTCTCTGGGGCACTGGAAAAAAGAGGTGTATTAATGGAGAACAGAGCTCTGAGAGTTGGTTATTCGAGAATTCTTACATCGTGCTAATTGAATAATTGGAAAGTAAACTATTAAAATAACTTTAATCAGGATGTTATAAAAGAAACCTAAATTGGCTGAATTTTACATCTAAAATACAAAATTGTAAGTTAAAATCATTTGCAGTAAATATATAACCTAATCTCAGACAAAGCAAAATCAAGATGTATGCAAGAAATTGAATTTAGCATCGCAGACAACTAATTTTAGATCTCTTTCATTTGTAAAATATAAATTAATCACAAGGCCAAAACGAATGAGATTGTTATTTTAATAAAAGCACATTTAGATAGATAAACGATGATCAGATTAAATAACCAATAAAAACTTGTAAAATGCAAATTAGTCAGTAAAATTAAAATATCTCGTATTTTGACTATTTGATAATAGGTTTCTTACAACGATAAAATCCGATTATCTTTATGTAGTATTTCAAGTGGTTCTTGTAAAGTAAATTGTGCAAACTTAAAGGGCATTAACTAGAGCTAGTTTTTCTATAATTTCTGGACCCTTGTTCCTCAGTGCACTGTTTGTTCTCCTTCTTTCTCAGCTGGCGCTGCTTATCTCCTGTTCTCGTCTTTGTCCTGGTCTCAGTGTGGCCGAGTGCTTTTCGGATTGTTAGTTGCTATTTTTACGATTGCCCATTGTCTGGCCAGCTTTCGTCCTTCCCGCCCCTTGATCCCCTCCATATCTGTGTTCCTCTCTGCTGCTTTTCGGGAAGCGATAGGACACGTATCCGCTTTTGGCGATTCCTTCGCAATTGCAGTTGTTGTACCACTGAGTGTAATGGCCGTGCGTGTGTGTGCGCGGGAGTATCTGTGTGAGCTGGCTTCTTTTTGCCGGGTAATTGATGATTTACAACTTATTTACGCTCCGATTGTGCAATAATTGAAAATTGCTCTAAATTCATTTTGTGCATTCCTTGGTACATATCTTCTCTGTTTTGCCATTGGCCACGGAAATGCCAAAGCCAATTGGCTTTGAAAAAAATAGGGCATAGTCACCACGGCTTTATAAGCATAATATGTCATCTAAGAAGGTATTTAATTGCTAAAGTCTGGTCCATTAGCAATATTAAAATTATTTAATTAATATTTCTTTAGAGCTGAAAAAGGTAAAGGGATTTTATCAATTAAAGTTAGACCCTTTCTATATCACACTAATGTACGCCCTTAGTTAACAATTCTAAACAATACAAACCAAATATATAATTATTTTCTACACGAAAAATATTCATATCTCAATTTACATGGGAGTATAACCTTTGAAAGAGTATAATTAATCTACTTGCCGCATATCAAGCTTCCTAAAAACACATGGCTCCTGCGACTGGCCCGATATGCAGCGTGGAAAATGGAAAATGGGAGTGGCTGGCTGGGCCAGCGAGCGGATTAGGCCAGTGCAGCACAAAGGAAACTGCAGCTGCAGCTGCGGTAAAAACATCCAAGTCTGCGAAGTCTGGCAGGCGGACAAAAGCGAAATGTTGATCCAGGCCCGAAGGACGAGAGGTCCAGGAGCTGGTGCGGTGGCGCACACATCTTGGCAACGGGCCACACAAAAGTGAAATAGATGCTGCCCGTACCGTGCACGGCTCGGCCTTTAAATTCAATTCGAAGCAAATGATGCAGCTGAAGCTCAAGCAAATTTCCTGGGCTGCCGCTTCAACAGCTTTCGACTTGACTGCGGCTGCCAGCCAACGTGGCTATAATTTGCGGCAACATATGTATGGCCGAGTTTGTGGCAGCTGGCAACCGGCAACTGGCAACCGGCAACTGGCAACCGGCTACTGGCAACTGCCACTCCGCACGCCCAATTGGCTGCAAAGTGGTCGCCCGCACAAAAAATCGTAAATTAATTGCAGCCTCAAAAGTTTCTTTGTTGCACTTACGGGCGCACCTCGGACACGGCCTCCAATTATGTCATTAGACAAGGTCCAGATGGGCAGCCGTAAATTGCCGCCGGGGCGACCATAAACAACAGTCAGGTACGACAAATGCCGGCCCGACATGAAAATGTTGACTAATTTTTCCTTCAAGCTCAACTGCACCCTGGCCATGCGGCGTATACGCAACGTTGACAAACTTCGCTGCAATTCGTCGCCAATGGGAGTACCATAAATCCACCCAACCGCCCGTCGGGTGCTTTTGGTCAGACCTCTTTCATGCTGGCTCCACTAGTTCCACCCTGCCCGGACCCATCCCGATCCGTATCTGGATCAATTAATCCGCCCGATACGGATGAGCCAGGCAAAATTAAATAGCTACTGCAGTGCGCTCCTAATCTCGGCCAGATAGTAGCAGGCCGGCTTATTAATGGACGAAATTTAAAGCGTTCCGAGCCAGATATTATGAAATTAAAACAGTGGGCTTTTTGGCCAAAAATGTATTTGGTTTAATTTGAATGCCTGCATCCCTGTACATACATATATACACTTTTTTAAAATATTTTATGGCCACAATAAAAATTTCAACGAACTCTTCGGTAAAATTCCCCTGAATGTTCAAATTGCGCAGCTTGAATAAAGCATGAAAATTGGTTTAGCAGAGCGAAATGGAAAATGTGCAAAATGTCAACTGGTTATTGGAGGTATTCAAATATTTTCTTTAAATTTAAAGGCTAAAGTAAATAGAAGCTTTTGGGGGCCAATGATATATTAAAATTTTTTTATTTATTGATATTTACAACATCAAAATGATTAATTAATTGTTCGATGCATTGGCAAACTATTAATTAATCCTCTTACCTATTCATCAGACATTCATTCATTATAGGTAAGGATTATTATTAAAAAAGCAGCACACTTCACAATCACGATATTTATATCTTTTTTGTTTTATTCTAACTTCCTTTTATGTTGTAAGAACTTTGAAGACTATTATTACGCAGACTGAACAATAGGCACACAAGTTCCCAGAACGAAACTTATCAAAATTATATGTTTTGCAGGAAACGCTGGCATTCATAATTTAATTCCAAGTGCGAAACTTTCCACTCACTTTAAGCCCGAAATGAACTAAACTTTGGCGAGGAACAGAGTCGTTGCGGAATATTTTTTAATGTCCGCTCCTTGCCGGACCATTCTTGTGTCGCCATGGGGCAAAAGCACACTCCGGGCCAGGACACTGCTTGTGCGGTCAAAAATAATGCTCGCGGCTCATGCGGCGTGGAGCGAAATGGCTGTGGTGAAAACAGCGGCACTAACAGATGCATTAGCTGCAGACCAGGCCGGCATCGCCATGGCATGGGAATGGAGATTGGGGAATGGGAAATGGGAACCCTGCACATGGCTATTAGATTAGGTTGCGGCCATTGAGCAAGCAGCTGTCGCCATCGACAACGACGGCAACTTTTGCGCCTTGGCCCGGCTAAAACTCCACGCACGATTGATCCCCGGGACCCAGTTACGCATCCCGATGCCATTCCCAGGACAGCTCATGATATGTGAGGTTCACCCCCCCCTCTCACTCGTTCCCTCCCCCTCCCTCACTAGGTATTTCCGCTCTGGCGATCATAGTTGCGCTCCATTTTGAATGCAATAAAGTCGCGGACCGAAATTAACCCAGTTTCTGGCTGACTTCTCATGGACATCGACAGCTGCAGCGGGCATTTGCATCAATCTGTTCGCGCTGTCCTTTCAGTTGAGTTCATTTAGCAGCAGCGGTACCTCATGGCGTATACACGATATTCATACACAATCCTAATGCGGGGTGGCACTTGGGTTGGCAATCAAAAGTAACAATTGGTGCCACAACAAGTGAAACGGAATCGTTTGCCCTGCTGGACGTAATTAAATGTTGCACTTCCGTTGATGCCGGAAACGGAGGCGACGATTTACGGCTTAAACAACGGCTAAGTGCAGCAATCGTTGTCTCTCGTTCGGCCAGCAACAGGAACTGCTGAACGGATCTAAAAACGAGGGAAAAAAATATATATAGCAAACCGGTTGAAAACACTGCAAATTAAAATTGTCGCACACTTGGCCAAACATTTGCCCAGCTCTTATCAATGGCTCGAGTCGCAGTCGCAGTCGCAGCCATCGCAATTTGTAACTAACGAGTTCGAGACGACTCCAAAGCCACTTGATGAAGTATCCTAGCCTCTACAGTCCAGCCTCTGAAACAGGAAACTCGACAATCTAGTTAAGTTATAAAACGTGGCCGTCATAGAACTCCCTTTTGGGCATCAAAATGTATATATTTAATATGTAGTGTAAAATATATATATTTTATGCTGAAAGTACTATTAATGCCTGAAAATGCTCGCACATCTGAGTGAGCTATGAAAATATGAAATACGTTTATTTATGCACAGAGAATAATCCAATTTGCACAATTCAAATTAGCTATTCCGAGAACACACTGGTGATTCATGTGTCAGAAACAAATTATAAATGTAATTAAGCTCATTGTTTGCAAACAGTTTTTGCCACATGGCAAATGTTCAATCGAATTATCCATAATGCCAAGTCACAGGATATTGTTGGATGGAAAAGCACAGAGTTTGGGGTTCGACTTGGGCAGGCTTGACTATGCGACTCGGCCCCGCCATCACCTCAATTTCCCAGCACTTAAAACGGAAACGGAAGTGGAGCGGCCAGTGAGTGAGCCGGCGAGCGAGTGAGCACTCATTGTCAAGCTCAAGCGAAAACTCGGACACGGCCGTGCTCCGTTCTGCCATTCGCCATTCGCCATTTTCCATTCCATTTTCCACATGTGCTGTTTTGGTTTCTGGCTTCTCCCTGTTCCCTTTTGTACGCTCTCAGCTTTTTTTAAGCCATCGCCTAAATACTTGGGCTAGAGCGTGTTAAAGTACATTTGATTTGATTTGATTTGTTGTCGACGTCATGGCTATCGTTAATGGACGTTTGGCCAGACCGATGCGACACTAATCGCTCACTTACCCCCAATCCCCTGACTGCCCCCGGGCCACTCATGTATCTGTCTGTCAACACAGGGAAGGGGTTGCCGGGGGGAAACGGAGAGCCAGAGGGAGGACAGCAATTCGAGTGCCATGGAATTTTTAATGCAATTTGTCTGATTTGTTGTTGACGTTGCTGTTGGCTTCTCGTGATTTGTTGCTGATTTTGTCAGTCATTTAGTCATTACCGCGTTTTTCTACACGCAGGCCAAAGGGGCTGGCCACGGGACGAACGGTGGCCATCACTAATTGTCATTCAAAATTAAGTGGATTTCGCGTTTTAATTGAAATCGTTTGCCAAAATGAGGGAGTCGGGTCGTCTGGGTTGTCTGGCCTGCCTTTAAAGCCAAATTAAGCTAATTCAAGTGCAGTCTGTCCTCTCCTGGCTCGGTTTTGGCCAGCTTCAATGCATTAAAGCCAACGGCAACTATGGGGCTCCGACAACAATCAAATGTCTCGTAATTGTTTCCGTACAGATTGACCGGCATTGACCACTGCTGACCGTAACCGTAACCACCTGCCACTCGAAACCCGCAGAAATTTCCTTCGGACAGACAAATGCCAAAAGCCAGCAGGCACCTCAGAGTGGCAGATTTGAGCTCTAAATGCTCTACCATTTTTGAGGGAATTTTTATGGATATATTTTATAGAGGGATTGTACAATAGGTAATTTATAACGTATATGTATATGGTTTATATTATAATTTAAAAGTAAGTTGTCATTATTCTTACAAATACTTTTAGATTGCAAATGAATATTGAATGTCCACTGTTGAATATGCAAAATTATATGTTTAAATGGCAATTATTAATATATTTCGAAGCTTTAGTAAATGAAATATTACATAACAAAATAAGTTGTAAGTAACCTTAAGGTAATTTATAATACATCACCTAGTTATATTTGAATTCTATTCGCGATTGACGCCAAGCTAGTTATTATAGCAGGAATACCCTTGAGTAAGAGCCTAATGACATGAACTGTTATCCTGAGCAGTCCTGCACTGCAGTTTAAGCCCCCAAACAGAATGTCCCAATCCTGGCCAACGTTCGGTCCTAGTTTGGGGAAAGAGTTTATGGTCGGGGATTTCCCAGACTTCCTCCAATGCTCCCGAGTGCGGTTCGGTCAGTGCGTATGCAGCAGACAATTATACGGAGCCAGGAGCCAGAGGCCAGGAGTTCCGCCTCTCCTGCCAACGGACAGCAATCAGAGCTGATGAGGCGCTGGAAAAGCTTGGTAATTTTCTTAAGTCTAGGTATGGCATTTAGCGTGATGAGCCTCATTCAGCAATCAAATCTGCGGCTGCTGGGTCGAGTTCTTACGAGGGGCAATGCCACTCCTTCCGGTGGGGTTAGCTAGCGAGTCGACGAGTGCAGCTGCACTTTCAGCTGTTTAAATGCCTGTGAAGCAATAAAAACCTCAAAACTTTTTGCCTACTAAACTAAAAACTTGATTGTTGAAGGGCCAGCGAGAGTTTTGGGGCGAGCTGAGAGCAGGAAATTGTTGACAGGATGTTAGGGGGCGGATGCGATTTAATTTGTATATTCAAGCTATACTGGGATTGTTCTCGGAAAACTTTTGCAGGCCCAAGGACATTCGGCAGACGGAAGTGTCTGTGTTGACTCCATTTGTTGCAGTTACAGGAAATTATTTAATTATTCCAGCAGCCCGGATAAAGGACCCAGTCAAGGGGCCGGCGTCATTCATTCGTCACACGACTTAATGAAACGCCGGACTCCGGAGTCGTCGGGATAACGGGGCCAAAACGAAGTTATGACTTCATATCGCCTCACTCGGTCGGGCCCGCCATGTGGCCAACTTGACTTTTCCTGTCCCAGCATGTGGTGGCCCTGGCAGCATCAACACCTAATGATGGACACCATGAGCATCATCACCATCACCATCACCATCGGGACTGCCAGCTGGCAATTATGGCAATCCCAGAGTCACGTCCTTCCCCAAATGATTTCATCGGGCGAACGTCCTTTGCTTCCGTTAAGGCTGCCTTCGAATATCTTCTGGCCGATAAGTTTGGCCTTTACGACCTTTTAAAGTTTCCCTCGGCCACTTGTTGGGCTTCGGTTATTAAAGAATCTTTACAAATGGCGTATCAAATAAATTAAGTATACGCAGCGTGCTCGATTTTTCTGGGTCCATTAATCAATTGCTGTCAGCGGGGCTCCTTTCGGTGGACGGCTAGATGTCTGCCCCAGGTCCAACTACAATAATAGCCCAAAATGCCCATTTAAACGGATCTGAAGTGGGCCAAAGGGGGGCCGCCCGGCCAGGTAAACAGGCCCAGATTGAACGACAAAGGCCTCCTTCTTATCGCCGACAGCCAGGACATCGTTGGCTCCAATGTCGTCCTTGGGCAATGCCAATAAATAAAATGCTGTCTGCGTGTATGAGTGTGCATAGTAAAGCCGAACGAGTATTTGCACAATGTTTTAAATCAATTTATCAGCAGGAGGCCCATAAAGAGCGAGGGAACGAGCGGGGGGCCCACTGAAGTGTTTGCTGGTTTACAATGCAATTGTAATAATACACACAGTGTAAGCAACGACGAGCAAATGACAATGGAGAGCGGAACGAAGCATTTCCATCTCCATTTCCATTTACATTGTCCCACTGCGAACAAAATATATGGATGAAATGTATTTAACATTTATACTAATACAATTAAAGTGATAATTGCTCATAATAATAAGGTGTGTATTTCTTAATATTCGAAAATATATGCGAAATAATACTACACAACATTAATAGGTACTTGTAGTACAATAAAATTCCTATTTAATATTAAACACCTTCGTTAAGTTTTCTAATTTTGATAAGTAGAATTACTATTTAATATTATATTGTATATATTTATGTTTAAATATTACTAGCAGACCTTGGTATTGTCCTAATTTAATTTGATTAGATATTCACTTAATTCCTCCTGAGCTCAGAATTCTGCAGAATAATAATGATTTCTATTACCAACTTCTTCAAGTGTAGAATTATAAATGACACGACAATCCAGAGAAAACTCGGGACATGCTTTTCGCGCTGTGCGTTATTGCGACAGAGTCATTGGAGTTTATTGATACGACTGGCAGAGGCAAACAGTTTTACAGTTATGACTGAACACCCGATTAAATTCTAATATGAATTTTATCGCGATGGCACCTCTGTGGCGATGCCAAGCGGAAAGTCAGTTAGTGGAGCTGTCATTAAGTGCGTTTATTGTGATTATAAGGCAGGGGAGAGTGCCGAAATGAGTAATGGCGCGGATGGTGGGATCCACCAGGCTTTTGTTAACGCCCGGCAAGTGGAAAATTTCGTCGAGTTGATAAAGATTGATTGATGGCTACGCGAGCAAACAGGACTCCGAATTCCAAATCCCCGCCAGAATCCTGGTTGTTTGTCAAGACAAATTGAGTTGTCATAATTTGAATTTGGCTGCCTTGAGAGATTCGGAAATCTTTAATCAAGACGAACAACGGTGCAGTCTTCCGAACTCCCTAGGTGCTTTTTATAATCCTCGTGCAAGCGAGTGTAGGGCATAATAAATTTACATCAAGTAATTACAACGACTCCCAGCGGCTGTGGCTGCAGTTAAGCGTTTATTTGCCTCCTCCACAAAAATCCACATATCCCCGTATCCACCTATCAAACACACATTAAGCGCGTAAACAGTTCGCGAGCTAAATTAAATACGGCTGCTCAAATAACATATACAAAGCAATGAAATGTAATTTAATCGCACAAAAATATCCAACGCACTTGTGTGCAGGAAATTAAGTATGTGGTGTCGCCACCTGGCGGGAGCAAACAATGCCCAATCAGGGCGGCAGAGCGAGGGGAAAAGCACGATGTCCTAGGCGCGGGCGTGACTAGCGAGTGGTCCCGCTCTGAGGCCACTGATTGCTGAGTGCTGGTTGATTAACGCAACTTCACTTCACTTCGCTTGTCAGTGCCTGCACCGTGCCTCCCCCACACAGCCACCCCTACATTGCGACCCTACGCCTGGCAAACATGTGTGCACTATATATGGTCATTTAGAGTGGACCGAAGTCGTATGTTAATACTAAGTAAGCTGCCTCCATTGATGGGACCATCTAACCTGTTCGGGCGCCAATGCAAGGCCCGAAATTTTTGGCTCGTCCCGAACGTCTATTCAATTACTTCTTTCAATTTTACATACTTTTGACGGGCCATAGCTTCAGCATAGCTTGTTGTGATTAGTTCTTATAGTTGACGTACAGAAGGACCTTATCTGAAAAGATTAGGACATATT
>VNJV01004962.1:0-44903 GCA_008042635.1 Drosophila nikananu | reverse complement strand
CAGTTGCTTGCTGCTGATTTCTGTTCGCCTGGTATTTCAGCCTGGTACTTTAAGAAAAAGGGAAGCGATGGCCACCAGTGATGCTCATTTAGCTACCAGCCACCAGAGATGCTCATCTAGCTATATTGCAACAACAACAACAATTGTTGTACAACAACAATTTTTACAACAACAAAAAAGTTTTGTACAACAACAAAAACAACAATTTATAAGAATTTTAATTGTTTTTTTATCATAACTCGGCTAAACCTCAACCGATTTAATCGGGGTTATGTTCTTTCTTCTCGTTTTTTATAGGAGAACATTTCTGCATTTAATTTTTCACTTTAGCTTCAATTAATTTTTGGCCAATTTTTGCAAAATTGGGTGATGGTACGTACCATCACTCAATTTTTCAAAAAATGAGTCGCTTCCTTTTCGTCCCAAACATGGCTATATCGATTCGGCCAATGATGCTGATCAAGAATATATATGGTTTATAGGGTCTGAAATGACTCCTTCGCCTGAAATACGCTGGGAAACTGAGCATACTCCCAAAAAAAAAAAACCAAGGAGAACGCTGAAAACTCTGATCAAAAGTGATTTTATTCCAGTATAAATGGTGTTTACGAGTGCTATACATTACGATTTAATGCTATTCCCCTCCGGATCCAGCCGGAGTGCGCCCGGAGCTAGCGCAGTGGTGGGCAGGATCATGCTGGCCACTCCTGCAGAAACGCCTTCAGCTGCATTGCCGGCTGGTGGCTCCGACGGCGCCGCTGGTGGCCATAGCAGTTCCGGCCGCCACTGCTTCTGCTCCGCCGGGCTTCTGTATGCCATTCTGGCCCGCATCATAGCTGGCCTTCAGACTGGCTGTTCTGCGGCCCTGCTGCATCTGCTGGGTGGCCACGATCGCTTGAGTGGCAGCTGCCGCAATGGCGCTGGAAGCGGAGGCTCCTCCGCCAAGCTGCTGCAGGTTGTAGGCCCCGGTGCGGCGGCCTAGCCGGAAGCGACAACGGGCAGTGAGTGGTTGAGATTAGCGCGCTTTTCCTCAATAGGCACCGTGCAGATAGTCTCGCGACGCTTTTCCAGCTTGCGAAACCGCTGGCTGCTCATGGATCTGCGTCGCGATGGCCACCTGCTCGTCGGCGTCCTCCATCACTTTGAAGTACTCTCCGCGCAGGCTGTGGAACTCCGTGTCCATGGACTCGTGTTGCAGCTCGTCGACTCACTCTGCACTGCAAGATCGAGCTCGCGCATCTCTGTGAAGCGGTCGCGCAGCTCCTGCGGAAGGTGCTCGATCATCTCCAGGTAGTCCTCTTGTTGCTGCTGGGCCGTAAAAAAGGCGGCAGCGCGTTAAGAAAATATTTGCAAAATGCACGTGTTTGCACAAGAACTGCGGCAACACACGTCTGCAAAGGAAAGCTTTTGAAATCCCGAATATTCCGTAGTTGACATAGTCCATTTTTGCCTTAAATGTATCTGGTCACACTTAAATAATTCCAGAGCTTACAGAATTATCGATAGTTTCGCACGTTAAATTTAAATTTGAACTATTAGAATAACAAAAAATGTATGTCAACTCAGGATAAATAAATATGTATTGCCTACCTATTGCCTGGCAAATGCGCTTTGTCCGTTCTTGGATCTGGGATTTGAGGCTTCCAGGGACACGCGTCCTCGTCCCACAACTCCGGGAGCCGATGCGGATGCGGAGGAGTTGGTGGACGTGGGCTCCCCTTCCTCCTCGTCTTGGGGGGACTTGGACGGCAGAGTTTCAGAAGCATCTGTGGGGGACTCGGCTTCGGCTTCCGCTTCTGCCTCAGCCTTGCGTTGCGGTCGGGGTTCGCATCCAGACTAATTAGATCCTCCTCCGGTTCCTCTTGCGAATGCTTGTCAACACCGAGCAGCGGGTCGCTTGCATCGCCAGCCGCTTCCTTGGTTTCCTGCGCGCGCTCCATCCGCTGCTTGTCGCTGTTGCGATTCATCTGTGCCCGCAGCCTGCATCAAGTCGTCGTGGGCATGAGGCTGCTCCTGGCGCAGGCGGGCCTGGGCGCGCTTGTAGCGTTCTGCCCATGGACACGCGGTGCTCCAGCGAGAAATAGTCGCCGGCTGGCGCACCTGCCGCACCAGCGTGATGAGGAAGACGGAGAGCGAGACGCTTAGCTGCCAGGTGCAGAGGAGCTGGCTTTTGCCGTGCGACATCACAAAGGCCAGCGCGTGGCCGACCAGGTGCGACAGAGTAGTCCAGAGCGAAGGCGTTGGCCACGCCCGTGGGCAAGGCACTAACGTTTCAGGACGCCATCACGATCAAGATCTGTGTGGTGAAGTTAAAGGTGGAGAACTGCCAGGAGAGCAGGGCGCAGGCGGCGAGCAGCGACATGGCGAATATCTGTGAAGGCAGCGGCAGAGTCATTAGTCAACTGCAGTCCGACGAGGAAAGGCGCCCCTGGTCTTACCATAAACAGACGACGTGTGCCGCTGTCGATGGATAATGCGTCCGATGCATATGCAGCCGTAGAACATCTGCAGGAAGATTAAGGGGAAGGCGAAGTTCTCCCGCGCCAGCTGCCGCTCGTAGATCTTCACCAAGAAGCTGTGGAACATAACATAGATCACGCCAAATATGCCACCGAACACGATCTCGCTGAGCAGTGTCCCGTAGAGATACAGCACCAGCAGGCTCACTCCGCCCATGAGCCACACGAACTCAAGATAGGGCTGCATCGGCTGGACCAGCGGGTTGAAGCCGGCGCGGACCACATGATAGAAGTACCTGTGGACAGAATGATGCCATTAACCTGCTCCTCCTGCACCTCTAAGACACACTCACGCCATGACCAGCTCCGGCAGCACGTAGAAGCGCTGCAGCACATTGACGCTGTGCGGCTACTCGATGTCCGTGACGTTCTTCAGCTGCTCGTAGCCGTGCCAGAAGTCCGCGCCGTCGGCCAGCCGCTTGTAGAAGGCATAGTACAGAGCGTCCTTCCGACGGAGCAGCGCCTCGCGCTTCAGCTGGTTGAGCTGGTGGATGTTGGTGCGCGTCTCGAAGATCACGCGCACATGTTGCACGTACAGGACTCGGGCTGCTCGTCGCGCTTGCACTGCTTGAAGAAGAGGTGCGCCTTCTTGTCCAGCGTGTCCATGTTGTCTGTGGATAGAGGGGATGGAGGATTAGACCACTGCAACCAAAGATTGTTTTGGGGGACAACTCACTCTGCACTGCAAGATCGAGCTCGCGCATCTCTGTGAAGCGGTCGCGCAGCTGCTGTGGCAGGTGCTCGAACATCTCCAGGTAGTCCTCTAGGTAGAGCATCTTTGATGTGTTGCTGCTGGGCCGTAAAAAAGGCGGCAGCGTGTTAAAAATGTAAAAAAAAATGCAAAATTTCTCACAAAAACTGCGGCAGTGCGTCTGCAAAGGAAAGCTTTTGAAATGCCGAATATTCCGTAGTTGATATAGTGCATTTTTGCCTTAAATGTAGCTGGTCACACTTAAATGGTTTCAGAGCTTACAGAAATATCGATAGTTTTCGCACACAGTTTTCCAGCACTAAAATTTGAAAAATACGTTAGCGGTCATCAGAATTCAAAAGTCTTAAAAATCGCTACCAATGTTTTTTTTTTACCATAACTTGGCTAAAACTCAACCGATGGTTCTTCTCAGTTTTTAGAGGCGAATTTATCTGCACTTAAATTATAATTTTGTTTAGAAATCTGAAACGCAGTGAAGGAGTCATTTTCAAACCTATAAACCATATATACTCTTGATCAGCCGTGTCCAGCAAATCAAAAGAATTGCCCAGATAAAATAAAAATAGCAAAAACATTTTGTTATACATTTCTTTTGTTTTTATTTGTTTTTTGTTTTTTTTTTTATTGTTTGTATTTGTTTTTATTTGTATTTTGTTTTGTTTGCTTTTTAATATGTTGTATTTAAATTTATATTATTTTATTTATGTTTAAGCTTACAACTTAAGGCATAAGGTTACAACTAAAACTTAGGTGGTAAACATCATTTATCATCGCGCGCGCCATCGACCGCAATCAATCAGCTCTATTTGCATACATATATACTCCACATAATAATATTGTTGTTTACCTTCTTTTGTTTCACTTACATATCGCTTTTATCTCTCCCACTCGTAATTGTGTTTATTATTATTGTTATTCCTTTTTTTTGTTTTCCACATGTATAACTATACCGGTTTTGAATTGATACAACAGATAAAGAGGCTTAAACAAAGGGCCGAAAAAATGTATAAATAAAAGAATTCCTTCAAATATTAATTGAATTTTTTGAAATTGTTTTTTGCTATCGTTTTGGATTGTGTGTGTGTGTGTGTGAGTGATTTTGCTTAAATAAATTTTTTGGGGCACAGCTTGTGGTGCATACACTTTTGTTTAATGTTTGTTTTTATTTGTTTTATTGTTTTACATCCATCCAAGTAGCCGGCGTTGCCTTTTTGTTTCTTGTTATTTATTTTTATTTATGTGTAATTTCGCCCAGCCATAAAATTCGGTTATTCATAGTTATTTATTTATATATATTTATATTTTATGTGAAAGTGCTCTGTCTATTGAGGATCGGGTTTGGATCAGGGGCGTGGTGGTGGTGGTGGCGGCGTTGTTGTTCGTTGTTTGTCCTCCAGTCGTTCAGGGTCCTTGCAGTCCGTCCCCGTCCCCTCCCCGTCTCCTTCCCGTCCGTTTTCCCCCCGCGGACCCCCTCGGGCGCCGGTTGGTTTCCTTTAGTTTTCATGCCGCCCTGCCCCTGCCGCTTTACACACATTTTTGTTATCATATATATATCATATATATATCTTTATGTGGTTTGTAAAATGTTTTCTGTATATATATAGAATTTGTTTCATTTACTTTTATTTAATTTTGTAATTTCTATATATATATATATATATATGTATTTATAAAAAAAAATACGCTTCCTGCTTGCACTTAACTAAAACGTTGCCTAGCGCGCGCACTTATTTGCCTGCCGCCAAAATCTATATCATATTCATCAGTTAGCTTTTATCTCCATTTTATCCATTTATCGTTTATCATTTCATTTTGCATCCCCCGTTAGCTTTAACACATATCCATTTGTTTGTTAATATTTTACACATTTCTTGTTTTTTTGTTTTGTGGTGAATAAGTCTTAGCGTTTTTGTTGTTTACTTTATATATATATATATATATATATATATTATAATATATATATTGTTTTTAGTTTTCCTTTCATTTGGGTATTAAAAATATTAAATTTTGTTTGCATTTTCACTTGTTTATAAAAAAAAATTAGTTAAACAAAAAAAAAAACACGACAAAAAAAAAGAACACACGAATTAAACAGTAAAATAGCTAACACTAAACACTGCTCTTGTTTTTCAGTTTTTTAAGTGTTGTTGTTGTATAAAAAAATATGCGTATGCTTGTATATATGTCCCACTATATACCATATATACTATGATCCATATACATATATGGGTATATATATATATGCCTTGGGTGTACTTTTACATTATTTATTTATATTTATATTTTTATAACTATTATGTTTACTTACAGCTTACCAACTCGCTTTATTACATAATCCAATAGCGTTTTGTCTTAAGATCATTAAAAAAAAACTCTATTTTGCTTGCTCCATAAATTACAAAAAAAAATAATAATAATAACTATAAAGTAGGGGGGTCGCAAAGGATAATAGTAAAAGTAAATAGTTGTAAATAGTAAATGGTAAATAGTAAATGGGTATCCGTTACGATTGATTATAAATGATGCGCGGGGCTTTATGAAATTTACAATTTATACGCTATATATAATATTTATATATATATTTACTTAATTTGCTTTTGCTTTCGATTTTGTTTTAGTTTCTTCTGTTTATTTTTTTTGTTTTTTTCCTAAGAACAGCCCAACAGTGTGTGTGTTTTCTTTATATCTTAACTCTTATTTCGCTTCGTGTATTTTGTATATATTTATACATATATAGATTTATTGTGGTGTGATTTATAGTTTCTATATCATCACTACCATATGCCGGAGAACTCAAGGAGGAGCCAGGAGGCAGCCAGAGCTGGAAAAGTAGGCACCCAGGATGGGGACAGGGACAGGGACAGGGACAAGTTCACATCACACAACATACAACATGTTTAAAGGACAAGAACATGGACTTGGCTATGGACAAACGCAGAGTTGAACATAATTTTCTACCGATTCTAAATTCTAAAGCTGGCAAAATCATCAAAGTTTATGGATTTACAATCGTTTTGCTCTTATTTCCAAGGGAACACTTTGTTGCTTTTCCAGCTGCTTGAATTTGCTTGCGCTTTTGTGATTTACATTTATTTTATGTTTATAATTGTTAATAATAATTGTTTAAAGTGTCTAAATAAAATCGCATTGAAGCTAAATATGTTGTCAGAAATGTACAATTTTTTCTCAATCTCGCTGAAGTCCTGCTGCTCCCCCGATTATCCTCCTCCTTTTCTATATTATCCTTGTGTCAGGTTGTTAATTAGCTTTGTGTTTACATCATGTAGCATTTTTTAGCTGCGGAAATCGCTTAGATTTAGATTTAGAAGCTACAACCTACTGCTGCTGCTGCTGCTGCTGCTGGTGGTGGTGTCAGTAGTAACCCGGATTGCCGCCGCCACCTGCCCCACTGCTGCCCGCATAATGCTCGCTGGCGGCGGCATAGTAGAGGCTCCTCTGCTGCTGCTGCTGCTGGTGGAGGTGATGGTGTTGCTGCTGCTGCGACTGCAGTGGAGGCGGCGGCAGCACCGTCGTCTGGTAGTGTGGCTGGCGATGCGGCGACTGCTGTTGCTGTTGCTGCTGCTGCGTTGCTAGATGCGAATGTGACTGCTGTGACTGTGGCTGTTGCTGTTGCTGGGAGTGTCGCCGGTAGCCAGGATAACCGTAGCTCGTGCCGGGCGGTGGCGGCGGTGGTGCTGCCGTTGCTACTTGTATCGCTGCTGGCCGCAGATGCGACGCCGACGCCGACGAAGACGCCGGCAGTCACAACTAATCCTCGTCGCTCAGAGCCTCGTACTTGGACGACAGCAGTGGCTTTGGTTCGCTGGCCGCCGCTGCCTGGGCCGCGGCTGCTGCCGCCAAAGCAGCAGCTGCCGCCGAGCCAATGGGATTGTGACCACCGCCTCCAGCTCCTCCAGCTCCAGCTCCTCCTCCTCCACCGCCGCCGCCGCCGATGCCTCCTGATCCGGCACCTCCTGGTCCACTGGGACCACCAACCACCAGTGACACACCGCCGCCGCCGCCACCCACAGAGCCCGGCGGGCCACCGCCGCCGCCCAGCTCACTGAGCGCATGCGCTGCCTTGGCCTTGGCACTCAAGTGACCGGGCGGAGCCACCGCATGGTGGCCGCCACCGCCGGCGGACAGCTGACCACCGGCGCCCAACTGAAGCGATTGAGGCGGTGGCAAACCGCCGGCGGCACTGGGCACGGTCAGGGCGCTGTAGGGAAAGGCATAGGTGCTGGGGGCATACGACGCGGGCACCGGATGGAAGGGCGAGTGGTGGCTATTCGCGCCCGAGACGGACACCGAGACGGAGCCGCTGCCAGCGGAACGCCGACCGCTGCCATCCACCACCTCGTACTGGTTGGGCGTCTTACGCGACACACTAATCTCCGGCGGTGGCTCTTTGCTTCGGTGCTGCTGCTGCAACTCCAGGGCGGCCGCATGGGCCGCATGCGCGGCATGCGCCACATGGGCGGCATGGACGGCGGCATGGGAGTGAGCGGCCACCAGATCGGCGGCCACCTCGTCCTCGGAACGCACCTCAACAAGGCGAGTCTTCACATAGCCAATATCATCGCGCATCACTTCGGCTATGCGATTCTTTACATAGTTGTCAATGGTGGTGGCTCCGCCTCCGCCACCGCTGCCGGGTGCTCCTCCTCCTCCACTGGGTGCTCCACTGCCTCCACCTCCCGGCGGACCTCCTGCAGCTCCTCCACGCTGATCCGGCGGCAGCGGCACTCCTACGCGTACTTGCGGCGGTGCCGGCAAAAAGTAATGTCCCGGCTCACCGCCCGCCGCTGCTGCAGCTCCCATCACCTGGTGCAGCGTCATCAGTTCGTGGGCATATTTCCGAGGACTGACGGCCTGCGGCATGCGTATAATGTTGCGTCCATCCTCGCCGCCGGGTGTGTTGGCTCGACCGCCGCCTCCGCCGCCGCCACTGCCACTGCCTGGACCGCTGCTGGGAGCTCCTGAGCCAACGCCCTGTCCTCCTGCTGGATGATGCTGCTGCTGGACATGGTGCTGCTGCTGCTGCTGTTGTTGCTGCTGCTGCTGCTGCTGCGAGTGATGCTTGGCCTCCTCGGCCTTCTGCTGGAGGCGACGATTCTGCTTCCAGCGATCTGGCAAAATGGGCTGCGCCTCCTGCAGGTAGGTCATGAAGGGCGGCGTGGGTCGCAGGTGCGGATTCGAGCCGTAATCGTTGGTGATGATCGAGTCGGTGAGCTCCCCAAAGGTGATGCTCTTGGTGTGCGTCTGCTGCTGCTGGGGGCTGGGCGCAGTGCCGCCCGCCTGCGAGGTGGGCGTCCGCAGTTGGCCGTGCACGGAGCGTGACTGCGAGGAGGGTGGCGGCGGTGCCTGGTGCTGCTGCTGCTGCTGGGCCACAGCGGCAGCCGCTGCCGAGATTCGCTCTTGATCCAAATCAATGTTTATGACATTCGGTGAACCCGATGAGCTGGGCTTGCCATTGTTCTCCGCTGTGAGCAGCGAGACTCCAGGGCTCTCGTGCGGCTGACGATGCTCGCGCAGATATTGCAGCGGATGCATTACATTGGCTGGCGAGGAGCGGGTATTACCGCCGCCTGAAGCAGAACCGCCGCCCGATCCCGAGCCGCGTGGTGGCGGCGGTGGACCGTGTACAAAGGAGGGTCGCGGAAATTCACGTCCCGTCGCCCCAGTGGCATCGTTGGTGCGGCTAATCTCATGCTTGATGATGGCATCGATCAGGCTCTGGGCGCTCAGCTGACCGGGTGCATCCTCGGGCGTGGGCCCACCATGGGCGGGACGATAGTAACTAAAGGAAAATAGTTTAATAAAGCCAATCGATTTATATGAAAAACTAAAATACTTACGCCTCTCGCTCGCGGTCTGGTATGGAACGCGGTGGTCCAGTATCGGGCACCGGTGCTCTGATGTAATGGCCAGGTGGTGGCCCACCGCCGGCGCCACCCGATGCGGTGACCACACCACCGCCGGCAGCAGCAAACATGCGCTCCATGCGCCTGCTATCCCGCTCACGCTCCTCGGCCACCACACGCCGCTCCCTGTCCTGTTCGCGTCGCTCACGTTCCCGCTCCCGCTCTCGCTCGCGCTCCCTCTCACGCTCCCGTTCCCGCTCCCGTTCGCGTTCCCGCTCTCGTTCCCTATCACGTTCACGCTGCAGCATCTCCCGATCGCGCTCGAGGGCATGATTGTGCTGCTGCTGTGCCTGCTGGTGGGCCGCCTGCTGCTGCTGTTGGTGCTGTTGATGCTGCTGCTGCTGCTGGTGATGCTGCTGGTGCTGCTGATGCTGCTGCTGTCGCTGCTGATCCCGCTTGGCCTGATCCATGCGCCGCTGCAGATCCACCTGAGCGGCGGCATTCAACTGCTGGCGATACTGTTGGTGCTGATGCTGCGCCAGCTGCTGCTGATGATGCACAGCCACGGCGGCCATGTGCTGCTGATGGATGAGGTCGCGATAGCGTAAATCATGATGGGCCACCGGTGGTGGTGGTGGTGGGGCCACAGCCACGCTATGGGGTGGTGGTGGCGGCGGTGCCGAGCTGGCTACCTGCTGCTGCTGCTGTCCGGGAACGGCACCCGGTGATTTGTCATCCTTTTGCGAGGGCACCGGCAACTGAGGCTGCTGGACGGCCACGTCCACAAATGAGGCCAAAGCATCGTGGCCAGCTGATGAAAAGGAAAGGAAAGAAAAGGAAGATGGTTAAGTTTAGGAACAATGTGGGTTTCGTGTTGTCAGCTCACCTGGCGCATATTGATACGGCGCCACAATGTGCATCCTGCTGGGCGGCGGTGCTGCCGGCGATGGTGGCTTCGAGCCGGTGTTGTGACGCTGTATTACGCCCTGCCGCTGGGGCGGTGGTGTCCTATGGGGACTGGGAGTGCTGTAAATTAATTGAGAGGCATTAGTTTGCTGCGGTTTCTTCTCCCTTTCCTCTCTTACCTGTTGGCATGATCCGCTGGCGAGGCACGACTGGAGTATTCCGGCCTGCCCCTTGGCGGCGGCTCTTTCTCTCCACCGCCGTATACAAAGCCACCGCTGGCGCTGCCCACACTATTGCGCGGCGACGGGGACTCCTTGTCTGAACCACCGCCGCCGCCACCGCCTCCTCCGCTGGCACTGCTGCCGCGTGACATGTTCCGTTGCTGCTGCTGCTGTTGCTGCTGTTGTCCCTGCATCTGCTGCGAGGTGATGTAGTCATGCATCACAATCTGGCGTGTGCTCAACACTGGTGGCTCTACAACACCGCCAAAGGGCGAACGGGCATAGGGCGACCCGACGCCCACGCCCACGCCATAGCCCTGGGGTGGCGGTGCCTGCGGCGAGGATTGTTGCGGTGGCGGTGGCAACTGTTGGCCAGCGGCTCCGGGTTGCTGCTGGGCGGGACTGTGGCGCTGCTGCGAGGACTTGTAAAACTCGTAGGCCCGCTTGCTCTCCAAGTGGTGGGGCGGCAGGTGCAGCGGTGTGCCCTGCGTGATGGAGCCGTGCTTGCTGCCGCCGCCGCCGCCACTGCCCGGTGGACCGCCTGGTGGACCCGCCTCGGGTGTGGTCTGCCTTACGAGGCCATCGAATTTGGGGCTGAGCAGCGAGGATGAGGACGAGGATGAGGAGGCGGCAGCAGCGGCTGCTGCAACCGCTGCGGCGGCATGGACTATAATCTGCTGCTGGGCGCTGTTGGCCGGCGTTCCGTGGGTAATGGAGCCGCTTTTGACCAGCAATTGCTGTTGGGCGGCCGCCGCTGCTGCTGCTGCCGCCGCCTGCTGTTGCTGCTGCTGGGAGGGCGAGTGTCCGTGGCCGGGATGCAGATGATGCGCCTGCTGGGGGCTCAGCTTGGGCGGTACCTTGGAAACGCCCGCACTGCCCCGTCCCGATGGCGGTTGTGCCGGCGGCGGTTGTCCTGGTCGCGGCGGCATCTGTCCCTGGCCGGAGATGGAAATGGGCACGGGCACTGGCACGGGCTGCACATAGAGGGCGCCGCCGCCGCCGGGCACTCCGACGCCCGGTGCCCCCTTGAGCACTCCATGCGGCGGCTGGGCATACAGATACGAGCCCGGTGGCCCCGTCAGCGAGGGCACGGTGACGGTGTCGCCGCGGTACATGGCCGTGGAGCGCACAATGTGCTTCATAGCCATGCTGGGCGGCGGTGGGCCATGGTGACGGTCTGCTGAGGATGAGGAGCTGCCTGCCGATGAGCCCGTGTGCGGTGAGTGGCCATCGCGTGGCGGCTTCTTGATGCTCAAGTCCAAAGTCTGGGGCTCTGGTTCCGGGACCTGTTGCTGCTGTTGCTGCTGCTGCATCTGCTGCTGCACTTGGGCATGCACCTGCTGCGGATGATGCCCCGGGTGTCCCGGATGCTGCTGCGAGGGATGCCCGGGATGCTGCGAGGGCGGCGGCTGGGGCAGGCCACGTGGCGGATGCGCCGTTGGGACATTGTAAATGATCGTCTCCGGCGGCGTGGATGTCGAGTGGCTGCTCTTGACGGCTCCTGACGCTCCGGCGCCGACGCCTCCCTGCTTCACCACCGGCGTAATGGTGGCCTTGTCCACCACTCCTCCTCCAGCTGCCGAGGCAGCGGCATGAGCCATGAGGCCCGGATGACTGCCGGGCGGCGGCACACCCACGCCGAAGCCAAGGTGGGGACTGACCACCGAAAGGGTGGCCAGGCTGTCGTTGGTTCCATTGTTGCCGGAGCTGGTTGGCGGCTGTGCGGGAGGTGGTGCCACCGCTGCTGGTCGCGAGCTCTGCACGGTGGAGGGCTGCTGCTGCTGCGGCGGCGGTGCTGCTCCGCCAGACTGTTGCTTGAGTATGCCAGCCGGCGGCGGCTCTTGGCGGTATTCCCTGACAATGGTCAGCTCTTTGCGCTCCAAATTGTTGGCCGACTGCTGCTGCGGCGACTGACTTTGGCCAGGAGTTGATGCCTGTCCCTGTCCCTGCTGCTGCTGTCCCCCCTTGGGCTGGGGTCCCTTGTGCTTCAGCGAACGCTCAATCACCGAGAAGACGCAATCTTGGACATTGTTGACTGCCTCGCGCCGCATGGCAATGGGTCCATTGACCGCCTGCTGCTGCTGCTGCTGGCCTGTGCCTGGAGCCACGCCCATGTTGGGCGCCACCACTCCTCCTGGCGGCTGCAGACCCGCCACATTGTTGTGTCCATGTCCATGGCCATGAAAGAGTACCTTGGGACTCTGACGATTGGCAGGCGAATTCTCGTTCTCCTCGTCCGCCGTCTCGGTGGCTGATGAGTCGTACTCCTCGCTGGTTTTTTGCTTCTTGGGCGCCTGCCCAGCGGCCGGCGGTAAGAGGCGATCGTTGTCGGCGGCATTGTTGCTGCTGCTGGTGGTACCTGAACCCGCCGCCGCCGCTGCTGCTGCTGCTGCCGCTGCCGCCTTACTGCTCATCCGGGTGGGCGTGATAATCAGTGGTGTGTCTCCGCCGCCGCGCTGTGCCGCCGTTGCGGACGATGCCTTGGGCGGCGGTGGCTGTGGCTGTGACAGCTGCTGGGCCGCCGATGCTGCCTGCTGCTGATGATGCTGCTGGTGCTGGTGCGGGTGCTGCTGTTGATGCTGCTGCTGCTGCTGATGCTGCTGCTGCTGCTGCTGGTGAAGATGATGCTGCAGATGCTGCTTGATGGAGGTGAGCGACTTGTGACGCTGCAGATTCTCGGGACTCTCCACGGAGGCCGTGTCAGAGCCACCGGGTTCACGTTCGTCACACGACGAGGTACTGACATCCGTCTCATCGCCGCCACTGCCACTGCCGGCGCCGCCGCTGGAGCCGTCGGTGAGATTCAGCTGGGGATCCAGCTTGCGGCGGATGCGCATCAGGCAGGCGGAACAGCAGCGGGTGGCGTGCGGCGGTATCTGGAAGGCGGCCATCACCGCGTCGCGCACCTCCGGCGCCAGTTCGAAGAAGGGGGAGGGAATGTTGCGCAGTCGCTGGGCCCGATCCTTGGGGTTGGGGCACGTGGGCAGCGGACAGTTGGGATAGCGGCTGCGCACCGATTTGCACTGGCAGCTGTTGCAGACGCGAGCGCCCGCGGGGATTGTGTCGTCCGGAATGCCGTACTGCTGCCCGCGGCCCTTCTTCAGGGGGCGGGTGCGCGGGCAGGCCTCCGCCTTGCACACAAAGCAGCTAGCCAGGCGATCTGAAACGAAGAGGGAGAGAGGAGTGGTTAGGATAATCCATAGTTATTGTTCCTTTAAAAAATATATATATATTATGTAGTTATATAGTAAATATTATATATTGCAAAGTTCCCAAAGCAATCAATTTATGAAGGATGGGAAACGGAATATCTTTTTTGCTTGCCAAATAATTGGTTGAGAATTATTAAATCATTTTTACTGTAACTACAACTGTTACGGTAAATATTTTTGTTACTGTTACTTTAAAATGTTAGCTATTTTCAAGCCAAAAATGTGACCCGTTTTTTTTGTAAATTTCAAAATTGTCAAAAAATTGGCAACAAAAATTAGAAATCGAATTTTAAATGCAGAAATGTTCTCAAAAAAAAACTAAGAATAAAAAACCAAACTAGACTAAAATCGGTTAAGTTTAAGCCAAGTAACGATCAAAAAACCACTAAAGAAGTTCGGGATTTTTGACCATTTTTTTAAAGGGGTTTCACCGTCAAAATTGTGAAATTTTTTTCCAAAAATGAGAAATTGAGTTTTGAATGCAGAAATGTTCTCCTTTAAAAACTAAGAAGAAAAAACTAATCCAGACTGAAATCGGTTGAGTTTAAGCTAAGTTATGATCAAAAACCCTCCCACATGTTAGCTATTTTCATATATATGAAACTATAACTATATATATTACTTAACTTAACTTAAATATATATTAACAACTATAATTCCTGTAATTACAAAATGCTTAATTTATCTTCTTCATTCTATCAACGCAATAAATAAGCTTAACGCTGCTTTTTTTGCTACGAGTGTAGGCACAAAAGTTATGCAATCACATTAAAAAATGCGATTTAATTAAAGCAACTGGTCAGGCAGTCAGTCAGCAAGGAAGGCAAAAGAGCCGAAGGACGATGAGGACAAGGACGAGGACGAGGATGAGGATGAGACCGCTTTCATTAAGCCACTTAACAAATAATGAGCAGCAGCCAATTGAATATTTTAAAACGCTTTTCCTCCACCCAGCAAGCAGGTTTCCCAGAGAAAAGTGCTGGGGGTTCTTGATGCTGATTGCTGATGGTTGGTAAAAAAAGGAATATAAGGTACAAAAAAAAAGGCAAGCAAAGCTAATTTGAGGTAATCAACACAAGAATCTGGTTCTGTAACTTCTAAACAAATATGCGATTTAAGAAACAATAAAAGCTGCTTGCCTTCCCTCTTTAATTAATATTATTTTTTTTGATGTGTGTGTGTGTTACGATTTTAATCTGAATTAATTCCGTTTCAAGATATTCCCTCAAGTGAGGACTTGGAGTTTATTATCCAGCAGAACATCATCCCTGACCAAGCGGGAAAAGAAGCCACCACCAGAGCTCTCCTCTGTTTGTCTTAGTTTTTGTTTTTGCCACTTTAATAATTTTACAATTTTAATGATGTGCAAATAAAGCGAGTGAGCAGCGAGCGAGCGGGCAAACAATTGCGGCATTTAACCAAAATCAATGTAATTAAAATGAAAACGTGGAGGGAACAATAATGGCTTTCAGGGGGAGCACTGAGCCCCCGTAAAATCAATCAGAGAATCAGAGAATCACAGAGTTTTAAATGTCAGCGGGAAAGAGAAACTGCTTTCTGCTGCTTTTCCTGCTGCTGCTTTTCCTACTTTTGCTGACCAAATAAAGGCAAAGCAAGCGCTGGGCTCCCAACTTCCTTTTATACATTTTATCCTCTCGCGACTCTCGGCGGAATATGAAAATACATCAAAGTAGCCTCGTCGTAGCGACTCCGCCACCCATTTCCCCATTTCCCCATTTCCATGTCCATGTCCAGCAGTACAAAAAAAAAGCCGAGTTAAAATGCTTTTTGAGCGTTAAAATTTTAATAAGCCACTCATTTTAATTTTGATTGTTAAGCGGAGGGCGGAGCAGCAGGTGAGGAGCAGGGAAAACGCAGCAAACGAGACAGCTAAAGGCACTTGGTTTTTTGTGCCCGGCTCAGGCAGCTCAATCAAATTGCAATTATAGATTGCAAATTAAATAAAAATCACAAAATAAATATTTAATATTAATAACAGAAAACACAACAAGAGTAACCCAGGTAAAAGAGATCAACAAATAGCGGCCAACCGATACAAAAAATGTTGTAAATCAAAATGAAAACACACGAAAACGTAAACGAAAACGAAATGAGATTTTTGTGTAGGTCCATGAAATGGACTTGGAGATACTGTTTAAATTTATATTTAAATAATTACATAATTAAATAAATTATTTCATCAGGTTTACTAAAAAATACTAAATATAAATACACCCAATTTAGCTTAACAAAAATAAATACAACATGGAAAAGCCCTAGAAAATAATGATATTCAAATAATATCTGAGAGGAAAATAATGGTAAATGAAAAATGGAAAATTCCAGGACATATCCTGCACCTGGTATTTCAGGCACCAAAAATAAATTAATTAATAAAAGGGCCCGGAAAATATGGGCAGTGGGAGGCCGGTCGTCAATCATCATTGGGGGGTGTGGGTGGTGTTTCAGCGGGTCGAGTGCCCGGACGAACCTTGTTTTTTATTATTTAATTTTGATTTTTAAAAAATACATATTGTGTAAATATTTTATGCATTCCGGCCGATGGCAGGGCAGCGCATGAACCACCGCAAAAAGTCAGCCACTTTTATAATGATTTAAAAATCAACTTGTTTCGCACAGGGATTTCACGTAGTCTTATTTAATTATAAACAAAAAACTATTTTATGCAGTAAATTTTGAATTAAAAATATGGCACATTAAATGAGAAATTTGTAATAAGCAAATACACTTCTTTACAAAACAAACCTTTCAAAAAGCAGCCGCATTTCTACTTTGCATTATTATTAAATAAAATAAATAAATAAATAAATTAGTAGTTCCATTTTAACCCCAAGGAAAGTGTAAACCTTTTATATTTCCTGCTACAATTCTTTCAAAATTCTTAGATTAGAGTACATTATAAAAATAAATGTATGTATTATAAATTATTTAAAGAAACCCATTTGCTAACTATAATATTTTTCAACCTCTACCTTTTAATTGATTATTTATTATATTTTTTTATCATTGAAAAAAAATGTGCTAAGTTGTATATATTATTTTTGAACCTCACGGAATGGTTAACATTTTTAGCTTTATTATTATTTTAACAAAAATTTGCTTAAGCTTTGTATATTATTACGAAATTCTGCACCTTTTATTTGCCTTATTAATTAACAAAAAATGTGCTAAACTCTGTAAATTATTGCAGAATTCTGCACCTTTTTACCCTTTTTAGCTTAATTATTATTTTAAATTTCTGCACCTTTTTAATTTTTTTTTTTTACTTTATTATAATTCATAAAACATAGTTTAGTAAACTCTGTAAAATTTTTAAAAACCTCAATGACTTAAGCACCTTTTTACCCTACTACATTTTTCAGAAGTAGAAAAATGGAAAAAATTATTATTTATTTTCCAAGTGCTTCCTTCCTTCGATTGGATTAAAATCTGGCTTTCCAAATCGAATTACTCAATTATAATTATTCGAAACCACAAAATGGGGGACACTGATCAAATGTCAGACACACACACAATTGATGTCCTTTCTGTGCTCGTTTCGGGGAAAACCTCACTCGCTCTCGTTTTTTGGGGGGAAAACCCCACTCCACGGCACACACACATTTCCAGGGACATGACAGCTCGACAAAATGAAGTCAAGTCGGCTGTAATTAATGCATATTAATGGAAATTTGTGTTAATTAAATGTGACCTACAGCAGGAATGCTGCTCTTGCTTGCTCACGGCTCCCAATTGACTCGTTCGATTTTTCAGAGCGACTGCAATCTACCTTTAAAGTAATTCAATCAAATAATAACAAACAAATAAAACAGTGGAAAAAGAAGCAACTGTGATATGGAATTTCCGTTCATCGCATTTTTATTTTATTTTCTTTTATTTCATTTCATTTTATTTTTTGCCTGTTTCCTTTTTTTTTTAATTTTTTGTGAGCTTTTTGTTTGCTGACCAGCAACGTTCGTTGTCGTCAGCGGCAGCAGCACAGCAGCAGAGCAGCAGTTCTCTTTGCATTTCGATCAATTTTATTAATAATTCAATCAGTCAAAAAATTATTTGAACCGCCCCCAAAACAAAAAAGTTTCGATGCCAGCAGAGGAGAGGAGAGAGAGAGAGGAGGCCGCACCACAGTGGAGGAGGAAGTGGAGGTAAAAAGATACGGAAATGTGGCCCGGGAAAGCGGAACAAGACGTGCGGCTTGGCTTTTCTTCGTGCAGAGAGAAAGAATAAAACCAAAACCAAAGAATTCATAAATATATTTAAACTTAAAAACAGGATTCAGAAATAGTCAGAGATTTCAAATATGAATAAAGTTTTAAAGGCTAATGTTTAACATAGAGACAATTATTAATACCCTTTTGGTATCATTAATATATTTATCTTATCTCTAAATTCTGAGCTTCAATGAAATCTCCAGAGTTTTACAAATCTTTTAACAATGTAAAGATAATTTTGTAAATTTTCAAGAAAGTCTCCTTTCCTAGTTTTATTATTTGAAAATGATTGTTGGCCTCTCAATTATTAAAGCAAAATCTTTAAGAAGACTCTTAAAATTTTTAAAACTCTGAGGAGACGACTCTTCAAATTTTACAAACTCTGCGAAGACTCTTCAAATTTTACAAACTCTGAGAAGACTCTTAAAATTTTACAAACTCTGAGAAGACTCTTCAAATTCTACAAACTCTCTTTAGATTGCTAAAAAATATATTTATTTTCTTGGAGAATTATAGACCAAGATTTTGTCTCTATGCTTCCACTTCCTGCTCCGATTCTCGCCGATTTTGTGGCTATATTTTCTATTTTTCTACTTTGATTTGTGCACTTGGCGACTATTTGGGGACAGAGGAAGCAAGGAAAGGAGCAGGAGCAGAAGCAGGAGGTTGAGGCAAAGGCAGATGAAACGTGGAACATTGCGAGTTATTTGCACAGTAAAAAAAAAAGGAGAAATATATATAGGAAGGAAACAGCGATAGCAGAGTCGGGGGAAAAAAGCAAAAACCAAAAGTAAATCAAAACGACAAACAAAACAAAACGAGACGCAACGCACAGAGCACCGCAACCCCCCATCTTGGGCGGCTCTGTCTCCTTCCCGCTGCTCACCCAAAATGAAATAATTCCATTAGTACAATTTCTTTTGCAAGTACAAAGAGTAAATATTGAGGCGGTCTATGAGCAGGGGGAAGGAGATTGGCTGGGGCAAATAATATATATATATATATAAGAGGGAATTTCAGGCCTAATGTCTCTGTTTTGTGACTAGGATGCTGACCTAGTAAGTAATATCTCACCATTCCGCACTACACATTATCAAAACAATTACCAGAGCCCCTATCCATTCCCTGTTCCTGCCTTTCTCCCTTCCCTCTGGCATACCCCATGCCCAGTTACTGCCTTTTCACCTTCCCTTTT
Organism: Drosophila nikananu; assembly: GCA_008042635.1. NCBI lineage: Eukaryota > Metazoa > Arthropoda > Insecta > Diptera > Drosophilidae > Drosophila > Drosophila nikananu. Next base: position 26,045 of record VNJV01004962.1, on the reverse strand, counting down.
GCCATACCCCATGCCCAGGTCCCTGACTTTCTCCCTTACCTCTGGCATGTTTCATGCCCACCACTTGCACACCTCCTCATTTGCATTCCTCATTCCCCAAATGCTGCACAATAATTGTGCAATTAAATTTCGACCATTTAGCCAAATAGTTTTGGCTTGCCAACCAAATATATACATTCTATATATCAGCAAACACAAATTAACCTGAACTTATTCTCCCTTTGGAAAACCCTTCATCTCCACGTGGTAATTCCCACTGGATTCCATTCGGAACTCTGCTGCAGCAGCACAAAATTTCTGCACAAGTTACCAAAAATTTATTTAACTTTCAATTAGACAATTGAAAACAACAATGGCAGAGAGAGATAGGGACAAAGAGGGCAGGCAGGAAGATAAATTCGAAAGAGTGAGAGAAAATGTAAGGTTGTGGAATGTTCTAATTGTAGCTCGTAAAACACTATTTAAAATATTATAAATTAAATACATCTAACATTATTTTCTTAAATTAAGTAAATGTTACAAAAGAAAGAATAATTTTTGTATTTTATAGTATTTTTATAGTCTGTCTTATCTTCTATTTATATTTAAACAAAATTGTTAAGCAAACTAGTATTTTTTTTTAGAAGCCTTGAATCGCTAGAGGAAATTGTGCGAAATGAAAACGAAAACGCAAATCCAATCAAATCTCTGCCACAACAAGCCAAAACAATCAATTTGGAATATAACAACTCCACATCGGAAAAGCAACGACGGGGCGGGGGGAAAACAAGCGGGAAAACGCGGTTGCAAAAGCAAAAAAAAAGCGGCCAATTAAAAAATATACGAGAATCTCCGGCAAACGGCGGCGAAAGCAAGAGCAAGCAAAACGCTGGCAGCAGGAGCAGCCACGTCGCAGGACGAAGGACACAACCGCTAATTAGCACCATGGGGAATTTGTTGTTGGCAGAGCGAAGCAGAAGAAGCAGCAGTGGCACAACTTGCGTAAGCAGAAGAAGCGCCAGCAGTGGAGAGCTGCCAACTTGTGCAAACATCAAAGAGCAGCGAATTCCAGGAAACTGGAAGAGGAAGCTACAAGGGGAGAGTGGGAGAGAGAGAGAGAGGTGGGTGTACAACAGAAGGAATTATGACAGCATGCACACACACACACACACACACATATGCAAAGAGAGTGCGAATGGGAGGCAACGAGAATCTGTAACAGAAACAGAACTAGAGAGCGAGGGAGAAAGCGAAAGATCACACATAGAAAAAATCGATCTCAAAAATAATCACTCAACATTACCACAATTTAGCTCAGTTTTGGTATTTTCTGTTTAACATTTCAATAATATTGGTATCTAGTATTTGTTCAAAGAAAAATAAATAAATCATATCAAACTGTAGTATTTTTATAAAAAATCAATAGTATCTCAATTTAGTTTAACATTTGAATACTTTTGGTATCTATTTAGTATTTGATTCAAGAAAAATTTGAAAATCAACATTGCTTAACACTTCAGTACTTTTGGAATATTTTCCATGCTTTTCCCATAAATAAAATAAGCCAAAATGTTTGTCTCTTAGTATTCATGCATATAAAATTAATAACCAATTTAATTTCAACTTTTTATAGAGTAAGCAAAGTAAGCAAACCATGTATTACCATGTATTTCCCATCACATTATTAATGTAGGTATTTCTAACAACTAATAAAAATTGCATAAATCAAAACAATGATCCTTTTCCCAGTGTGACCAGAGGCGAGCAGATAGTGAGCACCGTATAATTGTGAATACAGTTAATATGAACGTCGCGTTTCGCTCGGCACCGTCACCGGCCCCGGCTCGTTTTGGCGCAAACGCTTTCGCTTTGCTTGGCACTTTTAATTTGCGAAATGGTGTTGATTTAACGGCAAAGGCGGCATTGGCTCAGGAGAAAGGGCGAGAAAAAGGACGCGAAAGAACGGGGACGAGGGCGAGGGCGGGGGCGGGGGCGGCAGCAGCATCAGCATCAGCGCAACACAAAAGAAAATTGAAAATACAACAGAATGGAAAAGCATATTTTATTCCGGGCAATTGTGGCCGTCATTTCAACTGGAGCAGCGCAGCTCCCCCAAAAGTGCATACGAGTGTGTGTCTGTGTGGTTTGTGTGTGTGTGTGTGTGCCCTAGTGCACTGAGACAAATATTCAAGCTCTACTTATTTCTAAATAAAAAAAAGGAAGAAATGTAGAATAATCAACTGCATTTGTTTTTATAAATAAAAAACTATTAAATAATATTAATATTATAAGAAAAAAATATTTAAAGCAATTGAAATATATTCAAATTTAAAACATATTAATATTAATTTAAAATTTTAAAAATATAAACTTTTATATTTAATAAATAATGTAATTATTTTCTTTACAAGTCAAGTGGCCAACACAATTTTCACTGATTAATAACGCGAGCGAACGAGAGAGGAGACACAGAGCCACAGAGACAGAGAGAGAGATAATCAAAAGGGTGTGCAATTTTAATTGAGCAATTTAATTACATATGTAAGCAAAAGTCTCAGCCAGAGAGACACGAGACCAACGGAGAGCGAGAGCGAGAGAGAGAGAAAGACACAAACAAGCACAAACACACACACACACTCATAATTAGCAGATGCTGCTCCTTTCCGGCTCTTTACACAATCTTCTCGCTGTGTATATGTATGTTGACTCTTTGGCTTCGGCATTTTACTTATTTTTGGATTATTTTTACTACACGCTGCCTGCTGTTGGTCTTTTTCGGCAGTTTCCGTTTCAGTTTTAGTTGGTTCAGTAATTAGTTTGTCAGCGCATAAAAAAAACAACAGTTTTGTGAGGCAAGTTGCCTGGGCTTAGCATGCCTTATCCTTTCATTATTATCCTTTCCCCTCTTTTATCTTGGCTTGAGAATGATATTGAGGGGTAATTTTAAGTATATTTAATTATTATAATTATATTACATATTTATTGAAGGGAATGCTTTTTAGGAGACACTATTTATTATTAAAATTTAACAAGAAAAAATCTACTAATGATGCCCATAATTTCACCTATTCGCCCCCTTTTTTTGGCGAGGGATCAGGGAAATGAAAACAGTATTTTCTCTCTCCCCTCTAATTTTCCAACCAATTTCCCCCCCTTGTTCTCTTTATGCATTGCACTGAGCGACGGTAAGGGCAATTATAAAGACACGTTCTAAGCGGCACTGTGCAAAGTAATTGATAGCAAAAAAATTCTACAAAGTCAATAGAACATTATATTATATTATTTAAGAAGATGTTTACATTCATTTTAAAGATTTTTTGTTTAGACAGAAGTATAATAACTTAATAATAATTAAATCGATAAGAGAAAACCCAAAAACCAAAACAAAACGCTTTAAAATATTTGCCAACCTCACGAAATACAGAACCTTTACGTTTTTAACTAAGATCTTTAGAGAAAAGACTAAACTTCGTGTAAATTATTTATAACAGACTTTAAATTGGAGAATCGAATCAATATTACGGATGCCATAGATAGACCCATAGATTGATAGATAGATTGAAAAATTAATAGCTATATATTTATATAGATAGACAGTTTTCTAGGTCTCCTGTTAGCTTTCCTTTTCATTTGACCAACATTAATCGACTCACAATAATCCAATTGCAAAGGGTATACAAACTTCGGTTTTCCTTTTCTGTTTTCAATTATTTTTTCTGCGTGTCCAAATTGACACATTTTGAGCGGGCCGAAAAACTCCCGATCTTTCGAATGGCGAATGGCGAATGGCGAATAGCGGATGGATGGATAGATTTTGAAGGGAGCCAGCCAGCCTATTGGACAGATGGATTGGATTGCCATTGGGGGATACAGGATGATGCAGCAGGGATGTGCAACGACAACGGCATCGGCAACGGCGGGCGGCTCACAAATTGTGAAATGCGAGTGAGTAATTATGATTTACTAATTAGCAAACACACTCGGCGGAAGGGCCAGAGGAGCCGCAAAACTGACAAACTGCCAGGCAAACAAATTGGTTGTGCAAAACGCGAATGTAGATGCGGATGCGGATGAGGATGGGGATGGGGATGAGGCAGAGGATGCGGAAAGCGAATTGGCGGCTAATGCGCTGGACAAACAAAACGAAACAGAGAGTAGGGCCTGAGACACACAAACGCACACCCGCCGCCAAAGTCTATTAATTAGCTGCACCAAACACACAGGTGCGGGGAGTGGGAGAATGGATGCTGCAACCTCTATTCCCTGACAAAATCCCCCATCCTCCCTCCCGAGCGCGTGTAACGCGTGTTACGCGGATTTGCTCATCAAATTCGCTAATTGTTTTTGCTGCTTTGGCGAGGCGGCAGCGGAAAGCACCCAAATTTCCCTTCTAAAAAACAAAAAAAAAAAAAACTGAGAGGGGTGCAGGTTATACACTTTGAAAAAAATTTGGATTCGTTATCTAATAGATAACATATTATATTTTTATGAAACTAGAAAGTATTATTAAGTGAAGGGGAAAATCATTTTGCAACCAAAACAAATTGATTTCTAATAGAAGGTATAAATAAACTATATTAGGGTATTTAACTTTAAAAATATATAGAAAACGCAAAATAAATACAGAAAGCTATATAAAATATTTAATGGTTTCTGCAGAAAGACAAAACCAAATTTATTTGACCAGTAAGCATTGCTCTTTTTTTTAAGACAGTTATAAATCTGCACAAACTTAAGCTTACTTTCAATATATAAAAAAGCTTATTACTTTTATTATAAATTGTTAAAGAAAGTAAACTCAAAACTATTTATTTTTAAATATAAACTTGTACAGTACTTTAAATTTAAAAATACCAAAAAAAAATCTTGGTATAACAGTAAAGAATACCAAACAAATTCTTGTTATAACAGTGAAGAGTACCAAACAAATTCTTGGTATAACAGTGAAGAATACCGAACTAATTATTGGTATAACAGTGAAGAATACCGAACAAATTCAGTGAAGAATACCAGAAAATTTTTGGTATAACAAACAAGAACTTCTTGGTATAACAGTTAGCGGCTTGGTTTTGAAGAATCAAATTGAATCCTTGTTATATTTCATTGGCTACTTTCAAGCTTACTTTTAAAGGATTTACAAAATTTAGTACACTTCAAGTCTTCAAATTCAAAATCTTAATTTTTTTTTTGTGTGTTCCCGCGCGAGTCCAAACAATTAGCGTAATTTCAGTTTTGTTCAAAATTTCATAAACGGCGCGCGGGCCCTGGGTCTTTGTCAGGTGACTTTGGTGGCTGTCCCCCCCACCGCCTGCAATTCCTGCTCTGCCCTCCTTCCACCCATGTAACCCCCCAGTTTTGACCAGTTTTGGCCGCCTCTTTCCCCTTTGAACCCCCCGCCACACTTTTTGGTGCATTGCGGGCAGTTAAGCCGCTTGCAGCGGCGTGTGCTGCATACTTTTGGGCGGTTGGGCGCTCGGCGCCCTTTTGACAGCCGGACATAGCTCAAAACATCAAATTGCATTTGGCAACCCAGCAACCCAACCGAAGCACTTCTTATTTCGCGTTTACTTTCCATCAGCATAATGCACAAAAGAGCAGCGACGGACATCACTTCAAAATGCAATGAACAAATTAATAAAACAACAGCAGCAACAATAATGGTAGGTAAGTAAGTAACACGCCCGTGTGTCACCAGTTTAATAGTCCAAATTGAGGGTACAAAATAATACACACACACAACCTGCTGCTGGGCGCCCAAAATGCTTTCAAATTTCGTTTTTGGCGGGCTTTCTATTTTTTTGTGCTGTGTGTTTTTGGAGCTTTGCCTTCTTTGGGTGGCACCCCTTGCTTTTTTTTTTTTTTTTTTTTTTGAGGGGTTTTTGGCACACAAAAAGAATTTTTAACTAACACAAAATGGCTGTTGATTTGTGTGAGTTAAGGGAGTGAGGGAAGCGAGAGATAGGGAGCGGGGGGGGGGGGGGGAAAANGAGTGAGGGAAGCGAGAGATAGGGAGCGGGGGGGGAGAATATATATCCCTGGGGATCTGGGGAAGAGAGTATGTATATCCTGGCTGGGGGATTAGTGCGTTATTCGTTTCATTGCACCCTTTTGCTTTGTTTTTATCCCAGAAAAGAGTTCAATTGCAATCTTGTGTTGGCCAATGTTTGGTGTTGGTGTTGTTGTTGGTGTTGTTGTTCGTGTTGGTGTAAAATTTATACCACACAGCACAAAACAAAAAATCCCCGATTATTCCAATCGTAGAGAAGTACTTTCCTCATAACCCACAGCATAAACAAATAATATAAATCGTATACAAATATAGTTCGCCATTATCCATTGGAGAATTGAAATAAACAGATGTGTTTATTGGTGATTGGTGAAATCTCTTAAAAAGCTGTCTAAAGAATGCTAAAGTAGCTTCTTCAGCACTTTAAATAATTTTCAATAATAATCCTAAATATTTTCAACAATTCACCAACAATAACAACAAACACAACAAGTTACATTTCCCAAAGCTTTTCCAAGAAAGCCTGAGCAGTATCACAAAAATGTGTGGATTTTTCGAAACCCAAGTAAATTTCAAGCCTCCTTGATTTTTTTCGACTGCATATACATATACATATATACACATGTATGAATATCCTGGACATCCTGTTCTGTTCTGTTGTTGCCTTGCGCTCTTTGCTTTACTCCTGCTGTTGTGTTGTGTTGCTTTTTTTTCGGTGTGCGTTTGGTTTATTAATGTTGACCGTCAATTATGTTTTAATTGTCATAAAAGGTTTGTCCCTTTTGACTCGCCTCCACCCAGAAAGCGAAGGATGAGCAGCGCCAGGATATCACTGAAAGAATACCTGTGAGTGTAGATGTGAGTGTGTGCCAGTGAGTGGAGTGTATGCAAACAATAAAATCCAACTGGGATAAGCGGCAGCTGAGCGCAGGACGAGAGGAATGGATGGAAGAGACTGGCGGTAGCAGCAGCAGGAACAGAAGTTCCTTGTCAACATGGACAAAGCCGGGCTGGTTGTGCGTGAGTGTGTGTGTGTAAGCCAGTTGACAGGAAGGGCGATGTGAGGCGAGTGTGTGTCCTGTTGCTGCTTCGATTTGGTTTTCCGGTTGTCAGGCAATTTGCCAACTTACTGCAAAGATCAGCACAAAGTGTGGCCCACACAAAGTGAGGCAAAAGTGACACACAGCGCTTCGTTTTTCAACGTTTCATTAATTGAATTGAATTGAATTGAATTGTGCATCACGAGGCAGCGAGACAGCGAGAGCAGGTGACACAATTCCACTGTGCAGCTTACAGTGGGGCGATTTCAATAGGGTTCCAATAAGTTTGTGATGTAGTTGTAGTATTGTTGAATTGTTGAGTTCTTGAACAATTCATATTTAAGACATTCAATCGAAATACTCATAAAATTCAAACAAAAAAAAACAATTCTAAATTCTAAAGGACAAATCATTGTCTTGTTGTTGTTGGTGAATTGGTGTACTATTCAACAATTTTCAACGTTTCATCTAAATACACAACTGTATTTATAATTAAGCAATTAAATTTAATTTGTAAATCATTTCTGTAAAATCTTACAAATAAAATCCCAGTGATCGATAGCTTAAAGATGATTGAGATCACCGAGAGTTCATAAAAGCACAGTGCTTTTATCAATTAAAAAATATAGCAAATAAAACCAAACAAAAAGGACATGGACATGTGTACATCCGGATAAGGATACAATACAGGATGGGGTATTAATGCAACGTTTAAAATACATGCCACAGATTGACGATGATGTCGAAAAAGCTGCGCACAGTTGGATTTTTTATTTTAATTTCCTTTTTTATTGTGCACTTCAGGACATGTACAATATATTTTTTTATTGTTGTCTTTTTCCCCGTTTTTTATGCCAATTTATGAAATTTATTTTTTGCCTACGTTGTGATTATTTATTCAAAAAGTTGGCCTCGGCCAGCGTCTGGCGGGCGGGCGGGCCCCCTGTCCGTTTACCTTCTCCATTTGCCACATTTTCTACCCATTTTGCACCTTTCCGGTGGGGATGGCTGGGCAGAGGGGAGAGAGAGATCCTGCTGCAGCAGCCAGGACTTTCGACTTTTCGGTGTAATTGCAATTGTTGTCAGTGGGCGGTGGCGGCGGTAGGTAAATAAATTAATAACACAATTTATGCATGACGCACATTTATAATTACATTTGGAAATAATTTAATTAAAATTGTTAACGCTTGATTGAAGTGAAATCGAAGCGGACAGGGGGAAGCGAGTGAGAGGCAGGAGGTCCTTACAAAAGGCGACTTAATTAAATTGGCCCATCAATAAGGGCCATTGCCATATAGCCATATAGCATAATAAAAAGCCAACAAACTGACCAATTGCCATATCGGACAGCCGAAATCTGTCCCCCGTCTCCTATCTGCATTTTAGGGGGCAACCGCAACGAATGTCCTTTACTTTTTTTTTCTTTGTATATTTGGTTGCCAAAGGGAGGGTGCCGGTTGCTCAAATAAACCGATCAGCAGTAACGGTAATTAAAAGCCAACCAAATGACCAAATAAGCCACACAAAAAAAAAAGGAGGAAATGGGAAAACCAACGTTGGTTTGTATGCTGATGGAAATCTTAGAAAAATAATGCAGCAAAGCGGACAAAGGTTTGAATCAAGGGTTACTCTCTGCATTCAAGCAACAGGAAGTTGGTGTGTGGAATGTGTAGCAAATTTAGGCTTTATAATAGGTATAAAGGTGTTAAATATAATAATAAAATAATAATAATTAAGCTACTCTTTAATAATATTGAATAATAATAATTAACCTACTCTTTAAAATCCCACTTAAAGCTTTATTTGTATTATTTTTAGTGTTAATTAAATTTCAGCCAAATCTACACAAGACTACAAACTCTGATGTCCTGAAATGGCTTAAAGGATTAATTATATCCGGCTCAAAGGACCAATTTATGGACATTTTATTAAAGGGGAATTTTTATGGGAAATTAAAAATATCCCAAAAATAACCTCAAAGTAGGGGCAGCCCTAGGGAATAGTAACCCAACTAAGATTTTTTTTAAGGGTATTCACGCTAATAGCTGATTGGGAATTCCAGCAACACAACCACAAGACACACACATACATTTACTAGCAGATAAGGCACACACACACACACACAATTACTACACACACACTTACTACACTCATACACACCTACACACACCTCACTCTCCCAGTAAATCAACATGCTATATGTAGAGATACAAACAGTGTGTAAATATGTGTTGGTTATGCCCACAAATCAATTAAGTCGATTGAGGCAACATTTTCGGGTGGTAACACACACACTGACTTACACACACACACTGACACACCGATACACACACTATAGTAGAGCACACACACACACACACACACACATGGACAAGAAGACGGTAAAGAGTTGTTAAGCGCTCAAATGACACATGCAAATGGATGCGAGATGCAAACGAGGGGGAGGTAAAAATGGACTCAAAAGGACCGCGAAATCCGGCCACTCTGCCATTTTGGGTCAAAAAGCAAAGAGCGGGGGAGGGGGGTTTGAAATTGGAGGAAAAACCTACCCTTACCCCAACCTCGCTGCTGGCCCGCTTAAGTAGGCAATACTTTTGTGCAAAAATATTCTTTTAATTTACTTGCATCCAAAAAGCAAAGCAGAACAAAGCTATAAAAACATAAAACAAAAATCAGAAAATAGTATAGAAATATAAAGACAAGAGCAAACAAATTATTAAAATTTAATTACAATTTTTAAGTGCCGTAAAAGGTATGGAAAATATATGAAATAGTTCAGAAAATCTTCATCTTCGTATATAGGGAGTAAAAGTACGGGAAATAATAGCCACAGAAATATGGCGCATAATTATATCTGAAATATCGGTTGTTTTATCGACACCTATCACAAATGAGTAATCAAAAATGTTATTTAATTTGTATAAGACATATTATAATATTATTGTTATAACTATAAATTATATAGTTCCCCTTCTAAAAAATATTTTTCATAAGGAAATGTGCAGCATAAATTTACTAATTAAAATATACCGAAAAGTATGGTATTTATCGTAAAAAAAAAGATTGGAAAGTTATTTAAACAAAAATAATAAATACAAAAATAAAACAAATCTATAAAATGTCAAGCAAAATGTGTTCATTAAATAATTGCTAGATATTTACAAATAATGTTATAATATGTATATAAATATTATGAATGAATATTTTATATATTTATTTCCCATGAATGTATTATAAATATATATAAATATTCACAAATAATACAATATATGTATAAAATATAAAATACATATATTTAAATATAAAATACATGTATTTATCACCTAAAACCTTCAAATATGAAGTATTTTAGCAACTTATTATTTAAAACCGTTGACAAAACTCATACTTTTATACAGTTTCCAATAATAAACAATCCGGAATCCGAAATTTACGAATGATTTGACTGACAACCGACTGCCAAACGAATTCTCGATTCCCGAAGGCCGAAGGACACAGGACGAGGGACAGCGGTAACGACGACGACTGCTGCGCCGCTGCTGCGGCTGTTGCTGCTGCTGCTGCGACTGCCTTTTTGGAGTATAAATACCAGAGACGCACGGCCGTGGGCCATCAGTTCGCCAGCCGATTCCGCTCTGGTCACGTGTCGTGGCCGCCACTCGTCGCATCCCTTTGCCGCATCATCCTTTCGCGTTCGCTCGAGAAACTCGCTAACTGCGACCTTTTTTTTTTGACTCAATTTTTTTTATTGTTTGTTATTGTTGTGCACGTGCAATGTTCACCAACTGGCTGACGGGTAGCACCACCAGCAGCAGCAACGGCAACAGCACCTCCAGCAGTGGAACACCGGCAATCGCACGCTCGTCGGGATGCATACCCGGCAATGCCTCCTCGCTGGTGATGAGCTCCCCGCCGGATGTCATCCTGGAGGTGGGACCGGCGCCCACTAGTGTCCGCTTCGTTGCCCACTCCCTGGTCCTGGGGATGCACAGTGGCTATTTGCGTTCCGCCATTCGGTTGGACGAGGCCTCCACCATGGCCACCTTAGCAGCGGCGGCGGCTGCAGCGGCGGCCAATGGCAACTCCACCGCCGGCGCAAACACTGGCGAGCTGCTGCTCTACCTGAGCAACGTGACGGCGGATCAGTTTGCACCGCTGCTCACCTACATGTACACGGGTTACCTGGACCTGAACGTGGACAACATCTTTGCCGTCCTGCTGGCCACCCATGTCCTGCACATGCCAAGGGCCCTGGAGATATGCCGGTGGGTTGGGTTTTTAAGGTGGGAGAAAAGGATTCTTCAAGTGGGAAACAATTTAAGAAAAGTTGTCAAAGATTTTCTACAAATTACATCAAATTATTGATGATCTTTAAACCATTTCCTGAGGGCTTTAGGCAAGGGGTTCCTCGGCAAAACCTTTAGCATCCCTAGGTTTAGGTTCTCAAGAAGTTGTAAGCAAAAATTCACTTCAATTCAGGCAGAACTTTACGAAATATTTAAAGAAATATTCAAGAAGATCTTTTTCCTAATTATTAATAATTTATTTATATATTTTGTTAGCTCCTTTTTGGCCCGGGCACAAACGGAGGGCTATCTAAATGGCAATCCTGGACAGCTTTGTCCGGCCACTGCTGTGCCCAGCAGCGTCGCCAAGGTTATACGACCAATACCCAGCAAGGCAACAATGCCAAATTTCGGTTTCATGCCTCACATGCCACAGGCAGCAGCAGCCGCTGCACCGCCTCCTCCTGCTGCGCCTCTACCACCACTTCCAGCTGCTGCTCCGCCAGGAGTTTTCCTCAACATGGAAGTGGCCGACAGTCCGCGTAACGAAGAGGATAACGACAACGAGGAGGAGGACATTGAAGTCTTCATAGACAGCAATACGGTGACAGACAACGAATTGGATCCCGAACATGAACCGGGTGGTGTGGAACCCGATGTGGACATGGACTGCAATGTTTCGGTGGTGAGTTCCCTGGCAGGCAGCAGTGCTGGAAGTCTGAATATCGAACGATTGGATGTGAAGCCAACACCGGCAACAACGCCTGCACTTCCTGCCACATCAACAACGATAATTTCTCCCCTTGGAAAGCCAACGAAATCAAAGAGGGAAGGTGGTACAAGTCACAAGCTAACTGGCAAAAAGGGAAGATCACGTAAAGGCGGAGGAGCCGCAACAGCAACAGCCAGCAGTGGTGGCCTTCAGGTGGCCAAAGCTCCCGTGCCCGCTGCCCAGCTGGAGCAGCTGGTGGGTGGTTCATCAACAAATCACTCCGTTTCCAAGTTCATTATCGATGTGGCCAGCTGCGATGGACCAGTGCGTTTTCGTCGCATCCTAAACACAGCCTATGGCCACAAGCCCCAAGGTTTGGATAGCAGCAATCATCAAACAGGCGGAACAGCGGCCTCCTCCGGAGGAGGATCTTCGTTGGAGCAGCATCGCAGCCAGCAGAGTGTTAGCTACTCTTTTCACCAGCAAATGGCCAGGGCCATAAGCAGTCAGCAGCGACAGCTGAGCCAGCAGCAGCAGCAGCACCAGCAGCAGCATCAACAGGAGGAGAGTGAGAACAGCGGCGATGCTGTGCCGGCCACCACCATCACTTCCTCCTCCACCACCACCACCTCGAGCTCCTCCAGGAAGCATTCAACCACAGGTGGTGGCTCCACAGCAGCCTCAACGAGTGGTGGTTCCACCAACCAAGAGCTGTATGTTTGTGTCTACTGCAAGCACACCTTCAAGTCGCAATATTGCTATCAGAAGCATGCCAAGCGTCATCTTAATCCACTCAGCTTGACCACAACGACGACCACTACTGGTGGCGAGAAGAAGCTACTGGCTGCCGAGACACCCACAACGCTGGTCAGTCTCGAGACGGATGCTCCAGTAGCCACGGGTACAGCAGCAGCAACATCTGCTGCATCATCATCATCAGGTGCCTCGGGTGCCGCCGCATTGCTGCGTCGCGAGGTTCGTCCCTTGGACATGAATGTCCAGTATTATCCCTGCAAGACATGCGGCAGCAAGTTCCCCAGCTACTACTTTGTCCACAAGCATCGCAAGATGTGCCATGCCGATGAAATTGAGGCGGCGGCCAGCAATCACACGAGCAACACGAGCAATGCCAGCAGCAGCAGCAGCAGCGGCAGCAATGTGAGTAACAGCCACTCCAAGAGGGAGGTGGCAACGGCTTCTGCTCCTGCTCCTGCCCCAGCTCCTGCTCCTGCTTCCGGTGTAAGGGATACTCCTGGAGAGGAGCCGCAGCAAGGACATCAACAGCAGCAACAACAGAACTAAAGTTCGCAACACTCAAAATCAAAGCATCGAAATCTACGAATTTATAAACAAATGCTACAAGTTTGTCTTCAATTTTTTTTCGCGCTCTCTTTAGAAATGCAATTAAATAAATATATGAAATATATGAATTATATATAAATAAATAGAGAAAACAAGTGTATAAAAGAAGGAATGAGTGAAGGTTAAAGGGGAGAAGAAAATAGAATATAAAAGGAGGAATGAGAGAAGGATAAAGGGGAGAAGAAAATAAAATATAAAAAAAGGAATGAGTGAAGGTTAAAGGGGATAATTAATCGAATATAAAATTAGGTATGAGTGAAGGTTAAAGGGGAGAAGAAGCGCAACAGTACAGGTGAGTAAGAATCAAACATAAACACACAAAGCACATAAATCATTGTGATGAACATTCAAATCCAAGTAAAGAACTCCATAAAGTTAAAAATTAATAAAAATTAAATCGAAATATAGTGAAATTAATCGAATGTTTATTTCGAAATATATCGAAAAATAGTGAAATTAATCGACATAAACATATCGAAATATTTAAAGTAATTCTTTCGATAATATCAACACTAAATAAAAGAACCCTAATCGATATAAATTGATTAACCTAATCAATAGATAAAAACAAAGGCGATTAATGAAATTTTACCTAATCAGTACATAAAAACAAAGGCAATCAATGAAATTTGTACAACATTAATCGACTAAATCTATTAAAATCCGATTATTGACATTTATCGAACATCAAACGATAGATCACACCGAAAACCACTAATTCTCTAGATCCACTTTAAATCAGTCATTAAACACAAAGACGTTTAATGACATTTATCCACGTTAATCGATCAATTTTACCCCCAGACCGCTTTTAATCGCATTTATCATTAGACTGACTCTTATAGAATTCCATTTTCCATATTCCAACTTGGAGAAATGGAGAAATGCAGATGGAAAATGGACAAAAGGTGGGATAAGAGAAGGCAACGCTGCTGCTACTACTGCTGCCACGCTGCGAAGGTAAACAATCCTTGCCGCAATTTAATAATTAAATTAAATCACTTGCATAATAAAAAAGACGTTAAAAAAAAGGAAATTAATTTAATTGAGTTTAATTAACTCGCCAGGGAGATGATGATGACAGCCAACAACAAGGCCGAAGATGATGAGCAGTGAGCAGGGAGGAGGAAGGAGTGGCAAGTGCCGAGTGGGTGGTGGTTTGCCGGCTCAAGTGGGCGGATTTAAGGCGTGGTGGGGGGTTGACTCAAGTGGGTGGTGGTGGTGCTGGTGGTGGTGCAAACAAAAGCCACAAGCGGCCGAAAAACTGGAACTTGGAAATCGAGAGATATATATTCTCCGCTCGCCGGCCTTCTTCTACTGTCAACTCTTTTTGGACTCTGGGCCTTGACTTCAGGCCATCATAGCTTTTTCCCTTTTTTTTTTGCTTCTTTTTTTGATGAAATATTAATCGAAAAACGCTTGCGGGGAACGCAGTGCAAACAGAAGGCGAAGAAACGCAGATGAAGAGGGACAGCGAGTGTCTTCGTGGGAGGAGAAGTGGTGGTAACTTGGTTGTTTTGGCTTTTTTTGGTTTTTGATTAAAGCCAAGGACTGCAGTTATTGTCAATGGGAGGAAATGCATCTTTGATTAGCTTCCGAGCGACGGAACAATGACATTTCCTTTTGAAAAACAAACAACCAAAGCGAAAGCTTCTTACAAAAGCTGTAAGGCAGGATTTAAAACAGGATTCCATCGGTTCAAGTTTTATCTTGCAAGCTCGAAAGCTTTTAAGGATAGGAAAGTTGCCCAGCTGGCTAAAAGCTCAAAGCAAGGACATCATTCCTTTAAAAGCTATTCATTTTAAGGGTTCTTGGCTTCTTTTTTAAAAAGTAATCCCTAAGTTCTTGAATTTAAAATTATAAATAAAATAAGCAGCTTTTAAATGCAACTTTAAAACGTTAGTTATCGATAGCTTTAAAAGATGCCACCTCTAGCCCTTAAAGACAACCAGCTTTTGTTTTCCAAGCTGGTTAAATATCGAGATACATTTTAAATTAAACAAAAGCATATATAAATAAATTAAATAAGAATAGTTTGGGCATTTTAAAGTCGATAAACAAAAGATTTACCAGTCGATTTTCGCAAGTATATCGATGCTTAAACGATATACAATATTTGAAATAATCGGCAGAAAAAAAACATAAGATATCAAAAGCTAGTCTATCAGATTTACTCACTATCGATATAAATAAAATGTAAAATACAATATTAAACAAGATTTTTCCTGTTCAATTAAAAATATATCAAATTGCTTTTGGAACCTTGCATTTGATTTAAATAATATATATCAAGTTTAATATTTATGTTAAATTGATGCTTGCACTTACCTTTTCCATCCAAAGCAATAATCTCGCTACCATCCGATAGCAGGGGCATTGAGATCGCCGGAGCAGTGGCAGCCGTTGATCCTGCAGAAGCCGAACCCGATGCGGTGGACATTATGGAGGCGGCACTGATCAGTAGTATAGAGCCGGACGAAGATGCCGGCGTGGAGGTAACCACAGAGGATGCCGCTGATCCGGATGATGAGGATAATGATACCGAAGCGGGGCCAGCGGAAGAGGATGTCAGTGATGATGAGGAGGACTTGACCATCGACACATCCTTGGCATTGGCCTTCAGGTTATTATTGCTCTGGTGGCTATTGGTGGCACTTGCTCCACCCACCTGCTGTCCCTCACCGACGGCATTCATTTCGAAGCGCTTTCGCTTGGAGTCACTGCAAAATCGAGGGAGATGGCAATATAGATATTGTTTGCTTATAGTTATGGTTATTAAAGCCAAAATAGTAAAAAGAAATAACTAAACTAGGGTGTATGCGAGGGAAAAAGTCCGATAGGAAGTATCGATAACAATATCCAGCTCAATAGCATTAAAAAATATATCAAAAGATGATATATCAAACTTTGAGTATTCAAAAATATAACATTTATCGTTAAGACATCAATAACAGCGAAAATATAGTACAATATTATGTATAAAATTATTAAATATCGAAATGTTATCGAATTTAACATCATAATATTGATGTTAGCAAAAATAAAAGTAAACTTTGTATTGAAGTTGTAAAAATCACAAAAAAATAATGCATTTGACATTGCAATAACAAATATCAGCTTGAATTTTGATATATCTAACTTGTAAATATCGAAAATGAACGATATTATTATCGATATAATATAAAATTATTTTACATTGAAATATTCATATTAATTACAAATTCAAGAAAAATCTTAACTAGTTTATGAGCACACAATCAAGCAGACAATCGATTTATCACTGGTATATCGACTCTTCCTCAAATTATCGTTAATTCATAGTTCAAACTCTCACCTAACATCTGCGTGCAGATCATTGCCCGCCCCAAGTCCCTCCACTTGGGCCGCCTTCAGTTTCTGGCCAAGATAATTGCCCGCCGTTGTGGCAGTGGTCAATGTGGGTACTCCCGCCGCTCCTGCTCCACCACTCTCGGAAGGAGTATTTGTTGAATTCGGTACAGCGCCCGATGTTGGCGTTGCCTTGACGATTTTATCGTTGCTGCTGTTGCCAATTGCCGTTGCCGCATTCTTCGTTGCTCCCGTTGCTGCTGCAGCGGCTGCTGCTCCACCACTGGAGGCCGAATCTTCGCCTGCTCCTCCTGGCGTCGACGCCTTCACATTGGCCATGACCACAGTCTGGTAGCCGGTCTTGAAGCCATTCAAGGTTACGCCCTGTGCCGGCGTTGCAGCAGCAGGTGATGATGTGGTGCCGCCGGTAGCTAAGGGAAGCGAAAATAATTATTAGTTATACGTTTTGATTTTGTAAGAATAGAAGTTCAACACCCACCATTCTCTTTGCTGGCAGCCCCAAGAGTTTTGGCCAGAGGATCTGTGCCAGCTTCTGTGCCCGCATCGGCACCACCTTTGGCCGCTGTTCCCGCCGCCGCTGGCTGGTTGGCCGTCTCTGGCTTGCTAGCTACCTTGGTGGTGGTTGCCGTGGCACCCGTTGCAGTGCCTGTGCTGGCCTCAGATGCCGGATTGCTGGCACTTGCTGCCGTCCCACTGGCTGGTGTATGGCCAGCCGTTGCTGCCACTGTGGCTGCTGCTGCTCCTCCGGTTGTTGTTCCTCCTGCTGCCTGCTGCTCGTCATCGGCGGACTTGCTGCTCTTGGCAGCAGCCTCGTTGCCGCCCGTTGAGATCTCTGATGATGTGGCTGCTGCTGCTGCCGAGGCGTTTGTGGATGCAGGTGTGGTGCCGCCGCCCGTTGAAGCAACTGCTGTTGTGGCCGCTCCCGCTGCCGTGGAGGTGGAGTTCTTTTCGCTGGAGGCATTCTTGGCCGTTGCTCTCGCTGCCTCTACCGCCGCTGCAGACGCCATGTCTGCTACTGTTGGGCCAGTCGTCGTCGTCGTCGTTGCCGCCGTCGTCGTCGTCGTCGTCGTGGATGTTGCTGTTGTTGCTGCAGTTCCCACCGACGACGCCGCTGCTGCGGCGGCTGCTTGTGCCGCTGCCGCTGCGGCGGCCTGCTTGGCCACCTTCTCGCCCGCTGCAGTGGCTTCCACTGCCTTGGTGGCCGCACTTGCCTTCTCCGCGGCACTCTCCGCCGCCTTGGCCGCATCCGCGGCAGCCTTTTCCGCCACACGTTCCCGTTCCGCTGCCCTTTCCGCCCGCTCACGTTCGGCCACGGCCGACGATCGATTGCCAGACTTTTGTTGCTGTTCACGCTGCAGGCGCGTCATAACGCCCGTGGTCATCGAATCAATGATGCACTGCGGCTGTGCGGCCTGAGCCTTGGCCGGATTGCGGGAGCTGCGCGTCCGTTGGCGGGATTTGCGCAGCAGCTGCTTGTAGTTCTCCGTCTTCTTGCTGAGGTAGTAGTAGCGGACACAATCCTGCGGCGACTTGCGATCCAAACTGGCCGCAATGGCGCCAAAGTTCTTGGGATGCTGCAGATACTTCTCCTTGAACGTCTCCTTCTCGCCCGCTGTCCACATATTGAGAGCCTTGCGATGCTGATGCTCGGCCATCATATCCTCGATGCGTCCATTTTCGTTGTGATACGCGCAACGCCGCTGGCGGCCATCGTACATGAGGGGCGGTATGACGGCATACGAACGCATCTTCTTGTCCTCGAGGGCCTGCTCTTGCAGGCCGTCCATAATCTCTTCGAGATCTGCCTCGGATTTGATGCGCGAACCGACACGATTGAAGCGTTCTTTATCCTCACGCTGCTTACGCAACTCTGTGAAGACTTTCTCAAAGAATTCGCGATTCTTGGCCTCGCGTGCCTTCCGCTTGGCACTGGCCTCTAGACGTTCGCAACGTCGCTGCCAATCGGCCTGCTCCTTGGTGTACTTCTCCACGAGTCCCTGATTGTGCAGCCAGCGTTCGGCTTTCAGCTTTTGAATGTGCAGCAAGAGGGGTGCACGTATTTGACTCTGATGCTGGCGTATGAGCACAGTTAGGGCCTCCACATCCAAAGGTTGATTATATAGCGGCAGCCAGGGTCGTATGCTTATGGCATCGCTGGGCTGGTTTGTCGTCGTCGTCGTCGTGGTCGTCGTCGTCGTCACTGCAATCTGCAGCAGCTTGGAATGTTGCTCATGGGCCGTCCTCCTATTGGCCGCATAGATCTTCTCTGCCAGCATTTGGCCGCGCCAGGCCAATTCCACCACATCATCTTGTTCATTATTATTATTGTGATTGTTGTTATTGTTATTATTATTGTTGTTATTATTATTATTGTTGTTATTGGCCACCACATCCTTGGCTGCCTTTTGCTGCTTGGCCAGGGCCGCCTCCTCCATGAGACTCTTCTCCTTTTTACGCAACGTCTCCATGGTTGTCTCTGCGGATTTGATGTCATTGTCCACCTTTTGGATTTTCATAAGCAGTTCCTCCTTGGCGCTGGTACGACCACGTTCCTCGATGGCATTATCGCTGGGCAGCGTGGGCGAGATGGCCTCCACCTGGTGCGAAAGAAAGGTGAAAAGTCATTAAGGGTTCTTGAGGGAATGTAACGAATACTCACCTGTGGATGGTAGGCCTCTGTGCTGGCACTTCCTCCTGCAATCACATGGCCGCTGCTGCTGCTGCTGCCGCTGCTGCTACTGCTGCTGCTGTTGCACGATCCCGCTGCTCCTGGTCCTGCCGTGTATACAGTCACCGTTCCCACACCTGCCAGGCTGCTGCTTACCGCTGAAGCTGGCTGGTTTCTGTTAGCAAGTTGCTGCTGCTGCTGTTGCTGCTGCTGCTGCTGGTGTTGTTGGTGCTGCTGCTGCTGCTGCTGCTGGTACTGGTGTTGCTGTTGCTGCTGCTGCTGGTACTGATGTTGCTCCCGCTCTCTTTCCCGCTCTGTTTCCCGCTGGAGCTGCCGGTTCTGCTGCGCACTGTGACGCAGCAGCAGCTTCTCATTCTGCAAAAGCTGCTTACTCATCAGAGGCAGTGTATCTATGTGGCTCTGCCGACTGCTATTCAGCTGCTGCTGCTGCTGGGCTGGCGAGGATCGTTGCTGCTGTTGCTGATGCGACGCCTGCTGCTGTTGCTGCTGCTGCTGCTGCTGTTTATGCTGAGGATGTGGCGGTGGCAGGTAATTCATAGAGCTGGCATTGGCATCGCTTAGCCGCTGCTTCTTGTACGGCTGCTGGCCACCAGCAGCATTGCCAAATGGCTCGGGAGGATGTTGCTGCTGCTGCTGCTGCTGTTGCGGGGGAAGCTGCAGCTGCTGGCGCTGAATCACCGCACCGGCAGCCACCGCAGCCGTGACATTGGTCAGGTACTCGCTGGTGTACTGCAGGGCCTGCGAGTGGGGTATCAGGATGCCCCGATTACCGACCATTATGCGACTGCAATTATCCCCGCCTGACGATGAGGCTGGTCCTCCCGCCGCTCCCTGTTGCTGCTGCTGCTGCTGTTGTTGCTTCTGCTGCTGGGAGGGATTACTATTTGGTTGGCTGGCATAATGGGGCGCTGCCTCCATGACCAGGACACCGCCGGACTGCGACACTTGCACCACACCGCCGCCGGGCGGAGCAGCTCCACCCTGACTCCCGCCGCCGCTTCCACTTCCTTGACTTGAATTGGAAACCTGGCCGGGTGCAGACGATTTACCCGCCAGCACTGCTGCCGCAGCTGCCGAAACTCTTGGATATCCCGGCATCGATTGTTGTTGCTGCTGCTGCTGTTGCTGCACCACCTGCTGCACCTGCTGCACCTGCTGCGGGAGATGCGTGAGACGCGTGTAGGGCTGCTCGCGATAGGTGGGCGCCGGGGCAATGCTATAGGACCGATCGAATTGATGCTGCGGTGGCGGTGGCGGGTAACTGTTATTGACGGACGCACTGTTGCTGCTGCCGCTGCTGCTGCTCCCTCCGCCGCTGCTGCTGCTGCCACCGCTTCCGCTGCTGCCGCAACTTCCTCCACCACTGCCGCCGCTAGGATTTCCAGGACGAGGTGGCGACAGTGGACTGGCCGCTGCACGCTGCTGCTGCTGCTGTTGGTGTTGGTGTTGTTGCTGCTGCTGCTGCTGTTGGTGGTGGTGGTGGTGCTGGCTGGAAAACTGCTGCTGCTGCTGCTGTTGACTCGTCGGAGGCGCCTGCTGCTGCTGCTGCTGCAGGTGGCCCAGGTGCTTGGCATACTGCGTCTGCTCCAGAGTCCTGTACGACCAGTGGGGGCGGAAGGAGGGAAAAGAGGGAGACACAAACAGATTATTAAAATATTGTCCAAGTAAATGAAGTAAATGGAAAGTTTTTAGACTCGGAAGCAAAGAAAGGCGAATGAGGTAATTGAAATCAATTCTAAATGCTGGCCAGAAGTATTTTAGAAAATCTACTCAAACTCTGATGTGTTGGAAATATTTAATGTTCCTATTTTCTTGACAGTATAATTAATTGTTAAAATAGCTTAAGTCTGTAATATCCACCTTAAGTTCTAATATCTTTTATAATAATCAACCCAAAAGAAAATTCTTTATTTATTAATTCTTTCAATTTTATGGCCTTTTATCGGTTTTATGCATAATTATGTACAAATTTTTTAATACATAAGAAACTAACAAGAATATTAAGAGGTTACAAATAAATGTAATTTTGTTTCAAAGAAATTCAAATAAAAATCAATTAAAATTAAGCATTTAGTATACTTTAGCTTCTTTTTATACCATGTACCGTAGGTACAAAGGTATATTAATTTCGTGCAAATGTATGTAACAGGCAGAAGGAAGCATTTCCGACCCCATAAAGTATATATATTCTTGATCAGCATCAACAGCCAAGTCGATCTAGCCATGTCTGTCTGTCCGTCTGTGTAAACGCCGAGAGCTCAGCAACTATAAGAGCTAGAGCCACCAAATTCGGTATGTAGGTCGGAATGTTTTGCACGCAGATCAAGTTTGTTTCAGATTTAAAAATTTCCCTCCCACTCCCCCGCAAATCAATAAAAACGTTTTGCAGCCGCAAATATTACCATATATCTTTCTTTTTTTGCATAGGCATGCATATGTAGAACATGTATCAATACCGAAAATCTGGTAAAGATCGGGTGAAAAACACAAAAGTTATTTACTTATCAGGCAGCTAGCAACAGGTGCATCCCAAAAAACAACAACAAAACTGATGAGCGCAAGAAACTAACTCCCGTGCGCAAAAAAGAGAGGAGGGGTTATCTCTGTCTCTGTCTTGCACACGCAAGTGCATGAGATGGTGGTGGTTTTGCAAAGAGCGAGTTTGTTTAATCAACTCAAGTCGACTCGTAGGTCTCTTTTTGACCCCTTTGCAATTGCATTGGCCTCCACGTGGTGTTCCCGATTTTATTTATAATCGGGAGCTAATTCGAGCGGCGATATATTTTGGTACATCGTATATAACAATCGTTCACGAACGACTGTAGCTTTCTTACTTGTTATTAATATTTACTACTATACAATTCCTATACCCCTTAAAATTCTAAAAACCATTTAAAAATCACCATAAAAAATATGATTTTAAAGAAGGTAATATTTAAAAATTCTTTATAAAGTGTCTTTTGTTATATAAATAATATCAAATGTAGAATTATGAACTTTAAATACTTCAACCTAATACAAAAGCACCGTAAAAAAATATTGTTTGTAATATTGGTTGTATAAATAATTAGATCTTGGGTTAAAAAACTATATACAAATTTTTATTTTCCCTCACAATTGGAATTGCCTTGACCTGGTTCAAGCCTAATGAAATCTGGTTGCACGCAGATTTTCCTTTATTCTCCGAGAGATCTGGAATCCGAAATCTGAAATCTAGGATCGTAGACTCTCTGTAGTCGGCGAATTTTCCATTTTTAGACGAGCTGTATCAAGTGGAACCAACTGAGGCTTGACCCAGTTTTCCTAGCGGCTTTATTTTTGCCTTTTTTCCTCTTTACTTTATAATCCAAGATAATCGGATGATCACATCGCCGCAGATATCTGCATAATTCGCCTCATGAGCTATATGTTATTATATACTATATTTATATACACACCTACGAGTAGTATTATTACAATAACAGTTGATTTACTGCCTCTATTACACTATTATTATGAATTTTCTCTATTTTTATATTGTTATTTATTGGGGACACAAACCCCGAAAACCCCGGCCGGTAAATAGCTCGTATTCGAACCAGGCGCCAGAGAGAGAGAGAGCGAGCGAGAGAGGAGTAGGTCCAGATCGAACCGGGTTCGAAGCTAATTGGCCATCTCTGTCGTTTTCGTGATGCGCGCGCCATGTGCTGCTGCTGAGAGCGCGTTCGATGTTCGAGTTGCAACTGAGCGCGTTCGATGTTGCTGTCCAGCCGCAACCGCGTCGGCAGAGGCAAAGCACGACGTCAACGGCAGCAGAGGCAGTGACAGAGGCTACAATAGCGGGCCCAAAAATTAGGCACACTTACTTTTTTGTTTTACTAATCAATTAACCAATTTTAATAGTTTAATACATTAAATATGCACCATTTTCTAAAATTCAGTTTTATTTTGCTAGAAAAAAAACTGTATAAATATTAAAAAATTATTTAAGCAAAATTTTTAAAATTTTAACAGAAATCAAATGTTGTTGATGAAATATTCCGAGTTAATGAATAGCTAATTAATGAAAATTTTATTTAATTTATAAAAAAATGTATTGAATTCCTAAAAACGGAAAACGTGGCTTATTGTATTAATTTATTATTAATAATTTAAGAACTTTGCTTGTTGGAAAGCATTTGTTATATTATTCTGAATAAAATATTTCCCTTAGATATTCTATTTGTTGAGCGTTCAACATTAGTTATACTTTGAATTGGAATTTTTAAATTTAAATCCCCCATGAACTTTAATTAAAATTATGTATTGCTACTTTAAAATTTAGTTCGAACTTTTAATGTATTATTTAATTATTTTATTTTAATGCAAGAACTCTTTGTGTTTAATGCTTAAGCATTGTAAAGTTAAGTTAGTTAAGATTTTTTTTAAGCAATGCATTATATTTATTAACTAGTTTTAAAGGGGTTTTGTAAAAAATAAGATCAAAATCAACCCCTTTCTTTACTAATTATAATGTTATTTTTAATATAACAAAGTTTCCAACAAATATGAACCAATTTCTTTATTAATTATTTATTTTAATAAATAAACAAGACATTTCAAGACAATTACTACTTTTTAATAACGTTTTTAGAAAACGAATATTTACAAAAGATAAAAACAACCCCCATTTTGAATGGCAAATTTAAGGCCAGTTTTCGAGTTTTTTTTTTATTTTCGTATACAATGTTTTTCCTTGATTTTCCTGATTTTTCATATATTTCCTTTGATTTTTCTCTGATTAACGTGCGACGCGTTTGACCCGACGCGGCAGCGGCAACGCATCTCTGCCGGCTTTAACGTCAAAGTCGACGCAACGTTCGCTGTCGGCGTCGCGACACAACCGCAGGCTCCCGTTTGTTAATTCATTAAATATTAAAGACCATCGGAGACTGGGTGCGACAGAGATGGCATATCATGGCCGTCAACGTTGCCAAACTTCAACCCCTAAACAGAAATTAATCAAACTTGTCGAAAATTGGTCAAAAAATTATAAATCTGAATGCAGAAATGTTCTCCTATAAATCTAAGAAGAAAAAACCAAACCAGACTGAAATCGGTTGAGTTTAAGCCAAGTTACGATCAAAAAACCACTGAAGAAGTTCGCGATTTTTGAGCCAAAAAATTAACCAATTTTTTTAAGGGGTTTCATCGTCAAAATTGTGAAATTTTTTTTTTTAAATGAGAAATTGAGTTTTGAATGCAGAAATGTTCTCCTTTAAAAACTAAGAAGAAAAAACCAAACCAGACTAAAATCGGTTGAGTTTAAGCCAAGTTACGATCAAAAAACCACTGAAGAAGTTCGCGATTTTTGAGCCAAAAAATTTACCCATTTTTTTTTTAAACGGTTTCACCGTCAAAATTGTGAAAAATTTTTCCAAAAATGAGAAATTGAGTTTTGAATGCAGAAATGTTCTCCTTTAAAAACTAAGAAGAAAAAACCAAACCAGACTAAAATCGGTTGAGTTTAAGCCAAGTTACGATCAAAAAACCACTGAAGAAGTTCGCGATTTTTTAGCCAAAAAATTTACCTTTTTTTTAAGGGGTTTCTCGTTAAAATTGTGAAAAAAATTTCAAAAAATTAGAAATCGAGTTTTGAATGCAGAAATGTTCTCCTATAAAAACCATGAAGAAAAAACCTAACCAGACTAAAATCGGTTGAGTTTCGGCAAAGTTACGATCAAAAAACCACAGAAGAAGTTCGCGATTTTTGAGCCAAAAAATTTACCCATGTTTTTTAAGGGGTTTCATCGTCAAAATTGTCAAAAAATTTGCCGAAAATTAGAAATAGAGTTCTAAAGGCAGAAACGTTCTTCTATAAAGACCATTATCTATATTTTTCTGACGGT
Organism: Drosophila nikananu; assembly: GCA_008042635.1. NCBI lineage: Eukaryota > Metazoa > Arthropoda > Insecta > Diptera > Drosophilidae > Drosophila > Drosophila nikananu. Next base: position 755 of record VNJV01004962.1, on the reverse strand, counting down.
TTTTAAATTTATATAAACTAACATAAAGCTATAGACATATACATATAATAGAATAATATCTTTGGCTCAGAGACCGCTTTATTTGTGACTGTAAACTTTGACTTTTCCGCTTTTTCCTTGAAGCTTTTCCCAGGCATTTTCATGTGCCCCCTATTTCATTATTCATACATACATACATATTTACTTAAATGTATGTATAAGATGTATTCCCTTTGACCTTGCCCATTAGTCGCCTTAAAGTGCTCCTATTTCCTGTTCCTATTTCGAGGATTTGTATTTCCTGTTTTATATTTCAAGTAATTTCAGTTGTATTTTTAATTTTCCTATTTATTCCCTATATTACCAAGGCATTGATTTATTTCCCTAAGATTTCTTCTTCTGTTCCACGTGTACTTTTGGAGCTTTCTATAAGCTTGGACTCTTCATTACATTATTTGTCGTCTCCTTCTCATTCTTTTATTCCTTCGCTTTGCTTCATTCGCCTTATTTTAGTAGCCTTTGTGTATATATATTTTGTATTTATGTTTGTTTAGATGTTTTACCTGGAATGAGAGAGAAATTAGAGGAAAATGTCAGTAACATTGTAGCAATAGTTTAAGATTAATATTAATATTTTGTAATACTAAATAAATCCAAATAAATTACAATTAAAACTTGAAGAACTATATAAAGTTTGTACAGCTGTGTTCAATGAAATAGCAGTGCTTACGACCTGCACTTTAAAGATGGGAAAATACTATTACAAACACTATTTT
>VNJV01004961.1:0-43487 GCA_008042635.1 Drosophila nikananu | reverse complement strand
TTTGCGCACGGGAGTTAGTTTCTTGCGCTCATCAGTTTTGTTGTTGTTTTTGGGATGCACCTGTTGCTAGCTGCCAAATAGATAACAGACTGATAAGTAAATAACTTTTTTGTTTTTCATCCGATCTTTACCAGATTTTCGGTATTGATACATGTTCTACATATTCATGCCTATGCACAAAAAGAAAGATATATGGTAATATTTGCGGCTGCAAAACGTTTTTATTGATTTCCGGGGGAGTGGGAGGGAAATTTTTAAATCTGAAACCAACTTGATCTGCGTGCAAAACATTCCGACCTACATACCGAATTTGGTGGCTCTAGCTCTTATAGTTGCTGAGCTCTAGGCGTTTATTGATTTATTGATTTTATTGATTTGCGGGGGAGTGGGAGGGAAATTTTTAAATCTGAAACAAACTTGATCTGCTTGCAAAACATTCCGACCTACATACCGAATTTGGTGACTCTAGCTCTTATAGTTGCTGAGATCTAGGCGTTTACACAGACGGACAGACGGACAGACGGACAGACGGACAGACGGACAGACAGACATGGCTAGATCGACTCGGCTGTTGATGCTGATCTTCTTCCTTCTGCCTGTTACATACATTTGCACGAAATTAATATACCTTTGTACCTACGGTACATGGTATAAAAATGTATAATTTAAAATTAACAATTTTTCTAAATGCAACCTACAAGGGCAAGCAAACTTCGGCTTCCCAAAGTTAGATTTCCTTTTTGTTTTTTATGTTTGAAGTTGTGTTGTCATCGCGTGTTCGCTAAACATTCTTGAAGTGTTTGCTGTTGTTGCAAGTTGCTGGTTGCAAGTTGCCAATGTTGTTAGTTCTTGGTGGCTTATGTTGCCAGTGGACCGTTGCGCTGGCCATTGGTATTGCACTTTGGGCTTATCTCATTGGCGAGGCCACAGCGACGACAAGGAAGTCATTAGCAAAAGGTTACCCAACAAACTGACCCCTTTCAATGTTGCTCCCCAGAGGAGTTTCATTTTTTTTGCCTTAAACAAAACGTAGACTCGCTCTTAAGAACTTTGTGTAATATTAAAAAAGTTTACCCACAGGAAAACGAAAAAAAAATGATTAAAATAAATCGCAAGTTTCCTTTTTTTAGTTTTGGTTGGACTTAAACTTTGACTCAATTTCGATAATATATTGATTTTGAAGAAATATATATTTAAGCTCATGTCCGGCTGAAAGCAAAAGTTTCGCTCCAAAAACGAAGAACAAAGTTCAAATGCAAAATGCAGTATTGAAATCAAGAGGCAAAAGTCAGCCAGAAGTTTGCAGCGGAAAGCAAGTGGAAAGGCAGTCAAAGAAAATTATTGATATTAATTATAACAATTTAAATGGAAAATTATAAGCTTACTGCTTTTTTAAAAGAATTTTTATCAAAATAATCTCTTAAAGAAAAGTGATACAAGCCTCTCCTTTAGATTTCTGCTTCAGATTCCATCATCAGCTCATTAAACTAATTTAAAAATGTTGCAATTTGATTCTAATTTAAATAAAATTTTATAGTTCTATTTTTATACATATATATTTTTTGTTAAATAAACTTTTATTTCAAGTGTTGGGATAAAGAAACGACAGGAAGCGAAATGAAATTTCTTCGGGAGTGAAGTGATATGCTCTGGCAGCAGCAACAACAAAGCCAAAGAAAGTGAATGAAAGGCGGCGAAATAAATGAAAATGCAAAGCGGGAAGAAAGTTAAAAGTTTTGTAATAAGTGCAGCCAAAGGCTAGCACAGGGGCGGTGCTTCTGAGAGGGGGCGTGGCGGAAGCACATCAACTGCGACAGCTGCAAAGCCGCAACGCAGCGGCTGAAACTTTGCCCTTTTTGCAGAGTAAATGAGTGGAAGTTTTATCCAAGAACCGAGCTTCATAAACCCCACTGTAATATTAAACACTTAACGTTGTTATAATAAAAATAATAATAAGTATTAGAATGTAAGATTCTAGCTTACATAATTTATGTGATGTGAACATGACTATAAACAAATGAATTGCAAGCTATAATTTGTTGTGGTCAATAAAATATAATATAAAAAGTAAAATATATATAAATAAAACACTAGAAATTTGTTCTTATATGTATGTATTTTAATTATTTTATTACTATTATTTATTATTTTACTATTGATTATTTACTTTATACTATAGAGAAACTATAGCGTTTATTGCATTGAATTATTGTGAATTATCAGGCAGCCGAAAATGGTTATCGCCATCAAACTTGTTCTATAGCTTTAATGAAAATTATATATAAACGCTTTTTATGGTGTAGCCTGATTTCGAAGAAGGGGAAAAACCTTGATAAAAAACCTTAAAATAACTACATATAAAACAAAAAATAAGAATTATGTTTGTGTTTTTCGTATCGTTCATCATAATAAATGAGTATTTCCTATTTATATTTTTTTATTTGTTTATATTGCAATAAAGGCTTTAAGTGCTTAACAATTTCCGTTTTGATTATTTCCGAAATGGTAGATTTCGAAGCATTTGCAATTGGAGTACCAATTCAGATGACGTCTTTATCACCTTTTGTAATAAAGATATAAAGGTTCGTTAGAGAGCTTTCTAGTGTCGATTCGAACCTGCAGATAAGTTTCTTAGCCAGTACCTCCGTACCTGTTGAAGCGAACAGATAGACGAACTCTTAAAAATGGAAACTACTCCCTGGTAAATACCACACAAAATTATTAGGGACTCTTAGAAAATCTACTTACTAAATACCCTTGTGTTCTCCTTTATTTATTTTTAGGGCGATTAAAGGAGCCGACCTGCTGAAAACTGGGCTATTTTCCGATATCTGCATTCGGGTAGAAAACTCCTGCTTCAAGTGTCACAAGATAGTCTTAGCTTGCTCGTCGGAGTTTTTTGAGAAATTATTTCAAAAGGATGGAGAGACAGGGGTTGTGGTTCTGGAGGACACAACGCCTGAAGTTTTTGAAATATTTCTTTATTACATTTACACAATGGACCAGGAATTTTTGAACACCATAGACATAGAAATGTTGTTATCTCTTATGAAATGTGCAAATATGTGGCTCGCATCGGAAGTGGAAAGTGTATGCGCCGAAATAATTGCCGTACTTACCTTCGAAGATGGATTAACCGGAAAGAAATTGATTCAAATCTATGAAGTTTCCTATCTGGTGAATAATGAGACCCTAATGAATTGGGTCATTTCGGTAAGAGCTTAATTTTATTTGTAAGCTCTATAAATAAATAAATTAATACCTGTTCTTCTACAGATTCTGAAGGAACACGATGCAATGGACATTCAGAAATCCGCTAATCTGGGTATCGACTGCTTTACGGAATATTTCCAGCAAGCCAGTGAACTAAAAGAATCTGCGCGCTTTGCCCTTGTGGAGATGTGGATGCAAGTGAATTCTTTAGAAGAAACGGGATTTGTGTATTCCTTACGTGAAAATAGCGAACCCAAAAACAAAAATGAAAAATCCTCTCCGACAACGGAAAAAATATCTCTCATGCTGAGTAGCATTGAATTTGAGAAAATGACATTGGAAGAATTTCACAATGGCCCGGGAAGGTCCAAGTTCATTTCCGATATAGATAAGGCCAATACTATATTTAAAATAGCCAAAAAAGAAATTGATAATAGTTTTACGGCTCTCTAAAGGCGAGGACCGCTTCTCTGTCATTTTTAATATTTATTTTTATAATGTTGATATATTATTTTACTTTTGAATGAAAGAACTTAATATTATTAAATAAATTTTTGTCAGAATTGGCTTGTAGGTTTATTGAACATTTTCGGCAGCGTCCTTTCAACTCTCCCACACCAAATGTAGATGCATTCGTAACTCACCTTAATCAAGCGGCAATTGTTGCAGATTCCCCTCCTGATTTCCGCCTCCCTCGCCGCCCGAGCAATGCAATTCAATCCGCCGGCCTGCCCACAATAGTTAACAGCATTGTTACACTTTTAAACGGTATTTTTATGCCAGGTATTTGGGCACTTTTGGGCTGTACAGTCACAATGTAGGGTACCTTTTTTGTTTTATGAATATAACACTATGTATTTAACTTAGTATTTGGGAACTAATTCAGGATTTCGTGCTCAGCAAATATTTATAAATATGGAAACTTTAAAAAGCATGGAACATTAAATAAAAATAATATCACTATCATTAGATAATAAAACACGGAATTTCAGGTTTTTACGCGATAAATGCATAAATGGTTTTTTTATTAGGGAATACAGTAGATACTAAAAATTTACAGTGACAGCCAATAATGATTACAATTTCTTTACATTAAAATTGTTAAATATTTATTTAAAACAAGATTAATTTTATAAGTTTAAAACTTTTTAACCCTTTCATATCCCAACTTCAAGTTCTTCTGGGGCTTAGATAAAATCAAATTTCACAGCCCAATTGAAAACTTTAAAAGTATAGAAACTTCGTTTTCCTAAATTAACTTTTCTTACATTTCAAACAGCAAATTTGTATTTTTAATTTAAATACCCAAGGTACTTTCCAGTCGTGGACAGTCTGCCTTCTCGTTTAGTTTGAATATGCGGCAAAAGGTAAAAGCGAAGCGGGGCAACAAAAAATAAACCGAAAACAAAAACCAGATACAGAACCCCAAATGCACTATATGTAGGTTGGTTGTGGAAGTGCAGGAGCCACCAGGCACCGCCGATGGACGCCTCCTGGTCGGGACCACTGCGGTTCATTAGCGGCTCCAAATGCGATTTGCTCTCGATGCAGAGTCGCCCCCGTGGAGGAGAGGGAGTTGACTCGAACTAGAACACATGAGCACGTAATTTAGTAGCCGCTTTGGCGCTTTTGTGTGAAAATCACAACGGCAGCGCGCAACATGGCCCCCAAAAACTCCACTCACACACAGCTGAGATGCCTGAAAACTAACTCAATTTAGAAAGAAAATTTATTTAAAAATTCTTAAATACATTAAGAGAGTTTTGGAATTGATTTTATATATCAATAGACAAATTTATCATTTTAATTTATGCTTCATTGCGTTATAAAGGTCAGAAATATTTTAGAAAAGCCAGAATAAAATCGTTTAAAAATTGAGGTAATTGTATTATTATTATTAATATTATTTGTTATATATAATAAGCGTATATAATTATCGATTTATATGAATAAAAAACTATATAGCCGGACCAAGTTGGCATCGCTGAGCCGCCACTCTCCGCACGACCTCTGCACCCCCGCCACCGCATTGTTTATGGCCATGTGCCACATCGGGATCACATTCGGGCAACTTTTGTGTGGGGGTCCGGTTTGTGCCGTTAATTCCTTTTTATAAATAGCCAGCGATACAATGGCCGAAACACCCGCCTTCCCCCAGCCATCAGTCGCAGCGAAAAACTAATTTTATTTGCCATTTTTGCTAGTTGCTCCGAGGTTAGTCCAGGGCCAAAACTAATCAGTTTTTTTTTTCTTGGCCAACATGCAAAGCCTGGACTTGGATTAGGACCAGCCTTTTTTTTTGTTGTATCTCTAGCTTGGAAAGATGGCAGAGGCCAAGTTCAGGCAGTTTCACATATAAATTAATTTCTGGAGGATGGCAACGAAGAAGACCCTCAGGAAGAAGGATTAACACAAGAAAAATGTTTATATTTAATGAAATTCGGAATTTAGTCGATTAATAAGAAACTTTATCAGTTAAATTTCTTTTCAAAATAAATTAAACAAACTTTGAACAAAAGCAATAATAGGAATTAACGCTCTTACTCAATATATTTGAATAGTAACTTAAATGTGTAATCGATACAAATATCGATAAAATACTTCCAATCAAATGAAAGCTGGTCACATTATTATAAGAATGCCAACACCGAGGGAAGCCATAAAAATACCTTATAAATAAATTTGTAGAGAAATAATAAGAAAAAATATAAAATTAAACCCTACTTTCATATATTTATAAGAAAACACAATTTCTAGATAATAGAATCTAGGCCTAATTTCTTAATTTAATCACACTCTTGACTAATTGCTAAATATTCTTTTTTTATTATCCCAACTCTTTAAAGTTTTTATTAAAATAAAAACAATTTCATCGCTGACGTTCGACCAGTGGCGATTATTAAACCTAAAAGACAACCACTCATGTGATACGAAATTTCTATTAAATCAAACCAATCAGACCACTTTAAATGATCGCTGATAACTCTGGAAAACCAAAATAAAACCAGCTGCTCTTCGTTCTCCTCAAAAAAATTGATTAATGACAATCATATAATAACGTAAAAATACAAAAACACACGAACGTTTCCGATTTAATCAGGTTTTGCTGATATTTTTTTGTGGGGGTTGAGTTTAGTGCAGCTTGGCCAAAAGGGCCGCCAGGGTCATCTTGGGATCGAAATCGGCATCGCTGGCCACCGAGATATCGGGAATCAGATCGGCATCGGCTTTAACTTGGGGCTCCACAGGCTCGGCTCCGGAAACCAGGGCCAACTTGGGCAGAGCCTTCAGGCCAGCAACGGGCATCTTGGGGGTGTTATCAGCATCGGAGGCAACAGAGATGTCAGGGATTAGATCGGCATCGGCCTTAACTTGGGGCTCCACAGGCTCGGCTCCGGAAACCTGGGCCATCTTGGGCAGAGCCTTTAGACCAGCAACGGGCATCTTGGGGGTGTTATCAGCATCGCTGGCAACAGAGATGTCGGGGATCAGATCGGCATCGGCCACAGGCTCAGCTCCGGAAACCTCCACAGCATCGGCGGCCACCGAGATGTCAGGGATCAAATCGGCATCCACGCTGGCAACACCACCGGCGAACTTGGCCAGCAGGGGCTTCTTCAGGCCAAAAGAGCCACGCTTGGGGGTCTCATCGGCATCGGTGGCCACAGAGATGTCCGGGATTAGGCCAGCATCAGCCTGGACGGACATATCGGGAATCTCGGCCAACTTAGCAGCGACGGCCTTGGCGATGGGAGCAGCCTTCAACCAGGCAGCGCGTCTAATGGGGGTGTCATCGGCATCGGTGGCCACCGACATATCGGGCAGCACACCGGCATCAGCCTGGACGGACATATCGGGAACGTTGATGGCATCGGCCAGGACGGACATGTCCGGAATCATGTGCTGGATCATCTTGGCGATGGCTGAAAGTTTAATTGGAATTCAATATTTAATTGCTTTCTTATTAATTAATAATAATAATAATAATTAGTTTTTATTTAAGATACTGACTTCGAAAGGTTTTTGTTAAATATTTAAACCATTTTTTTAGCATAAATACTTTATTTATATTAATATTAAACAGGAATTGCGTTTTAGGAAATTGTGAAAACAGACCTATAAGTTTTTTTATATTCCTATTTTTCGTTAAACTCTTTAATGAAATATTTTTTTATTGGCAGACATAAACACCAATTTGATGAATCACTTTCTTTGTGACCATTGCCTCTGAAAGCTCCATAATCTCTTGTTTTGGATTGTTCTTAGTCATTGTTTTGGCCTTTGTTTTATATATTTTTAATTCCTGGTCTTACCTTCCATTTGAGGCAAATGCTGGTGGGGCGCGGCCTGGATCTCGTAGGTCACAAAGTGCCTGGCTTGGGGCACGTAGCCTCCGCTGACCAGCGGAAGGATGAGCAGGGCGCAAATGGCAAAGTATTTCATGTTGATCGTCTCGAATTCGACTGAGCCACGCAGCCACTTGAGTTGAGGTTTTATAGTGGCCTTATCGGGGCCACCGACTCCCTTATTTATGGCCCCGATTGGGGCAGACCTCTTCAGATTAGATTGCCAGGCCCAAAGCGTGCGAAAAGAGCAGATTGGTGGTAGGAGGATGCCTTGTAAATCTTGGCCGGTGGTTCACCCAAAAAACGGGAAGTAATGAATGGAACAATGTGACTGAGCTAAAAGAGGGTAAGTGGATTAGGGATGCCATCTTAAACTTCTTTCTTAATTTGCATATTTTCATGTAAAGAGAAAATTACTTTTCCTAATCTATTTGAATATTTTGAATATTTTATTTGACTTGTTTTAAAATTTTACTGATAAAAAACCTATGACAATATCTTTAAGTTATTCTATTTGTTGTTCGCTATCTATGTTTGGTTATGCCACCTTATCTGCTGGCTATCGGTGACGTGGTGGCAAGGGTTAAATCCACGTATTTAACTCGTATCCATGATTCATTTGCCAAATTGCATCAGCACATGATATTAATAATAATAAAATTCCATTCTTTAATAAGCAAAAAACAAACCATCATTTAACTCTTTTATGTTTATTTTTATAACCTTTATTAAAGTTTAAGAAAAGAAAAAATAAAACTCAAATACATATTCGAATTCTTATTACATCAATTGGTTAACATCTAGGAATGGGTATTATTTTTAAAAGTATTTTGTTTTCGTGTTTTTGTAAGTTTAAAGTCGTGAAAAATAAGGCTTAGCTTTCGCAGCAAAAAAAATGTGGTCGTGATCATATTTAAGGGCTTACAAATTAAACAATCTTAGACTATTGTTGAAGTGTAACTAGTAATTCTTTGTCTGCCTTTTGTTCACATCAAGATTCGTCGTACATCTTAAAATTTTCGATGTTTCACTGGGTTTTTCAATGGCTTCCTACATGCCCAGTATGTCGTCATGATCGTCTATGTGATCCACCGGCTCTCGCTTCAAACTGGCCAGCGAAAAGTCATCCGCTGCAATGGTGGCTGCTGTCATGGAGGAGTACCTTGATGTGGTCTTCTGGGGCTGAGGCTGTGGTTGTTGGGGTTTATTAACTGGCTGATCACCCAGAAGCTGGTTCTTGGCATTCGCCACCACCAAGCTGCGATTGAGTGCCATTGCCGGTTGAGTAACCTCGCCGGCTGACTGGGAGGCCGCCGTTGATGTCGAGGATGGCGAGGCCATCGGGGCGGCGGCTGTCGTTGCTTTGGGCTGAACGAAATCCTTAAACGCTGCACCCTGGACATTGGAAATCTGAGGAGTTTTCTGTGGTGTCAAAAGCACTCTGCCGGTAGGCGAGACTTGTGGCTGTTTCTGGAGACCTGGATTGGGTCCAATTGATTTCCTCACCAGCAAGCTATTGCCCTGTGGCGTTACAATCTGTTGGACTCCAGCTACGCCGGAATATCGAGGACGCTGAGGGGCTAGCACCATTGGCTGCGCAGGTCCCATTAGACGACGCTTCAGTGCATTCGCCTCCATGGAGGTTGTGTTGGGATTTTGTGAGCTGGTAAAACTGTGCCCCTGGCTGATGGGCAAGATGCTTTGAGTGGTGGAAAACCGGCGAGCCATGGCGCGCGCCTTCAATGATGGTCCCGACTTGACCGCTGTTGTCACGCTACTCAACGGTCCAAAGAGGGTGTTCATCGACGATCCCTGTGGCCTCACCGCGGCCACAACAGTGGTTCCCTTGGCACTGGGATTATTATTAGCCGAGCTCACCACGCTGCTGTGCTCACTGTCCACGCTGTCCTTGCGCAGATCCTCCATCGAGGCACTGATCCCATTCGTTTTGCCATTCGGCGTCTTCAGCAAGCGGAACATCCTTCTCTCGCCTCCCGGAGTAGCTGAATTCTTGGCGGAGACCTCCGACACGGGACCCACTGTCTTGCAGACCCTCTGAATCAAATGAGCTGGAATGCTTAGTTTTTGGCCTCCTCCTCGCTGACTTTCAGTGGCGGCAACTGTTGTATAAGAAACTCCTTCCTTAGCCTGCGACTGACTGGCGGCCGTCGAAGCCTTTTGCTGCTGTTGTCCTGGTGCGGTTATCTTGGCCGCACTCACCAGGCTCGCGAGCTGCCTAATTAGCTGAATTTCAGGGGTCGACAGGTGCTCCACGCCGGTCGGCGTGTTTATATTCAAGTGCTGCACTTCCCCGGCCCCCGGGAAATCGGTGGCATCATCGAAGGTCTCCATTAGGGCCTGGAAGACCTTCTGCTTGAATTGCATCTTCTGGCGAGCGTTCATCTCCTTCATCTGTGGCCGTACCATCTCCAGGAAATGCTCATCCGAGAAGATGTCCGGGCTATCCGTTTGAGTTGTCCGTTCGCATCGCTTCAGCAGGCTGGAATTGAGTGGCGTCGAATTGGTCGAAACTGCGGCGGCGGCGGTGCTGGTGGTGGTGGTCACAACCGGGGGACTACTCTTGCTGGGGATAGGAGTGTAGCTCATTACAGTCACGTTATCCATCGGCTTCAGAGTGGTGGCGGCGTTGGTGACTCTTTTGGCTGCATTCGCTGTTTTGTTAGTGGCGGCGGGACTGCTGGCCTTGTTGACAATGTTGGAACCAGCTCCACTATTTACGGCGGAGCTGCTGCTGGGCTTGGTGATGGGCACAGCCTTGGAAGTGTTTGGGGACTGCTGTCTGTTTTGTGGACTCCCAAATCGCTGCAACGCCTCAATTTTCCTGACCGGCCTGCCTCTTCTTGGCGGAGATTGCGGAGATGGCGGCGGCGTTCTTGGACGGTCAGTTGTGGTCATGCGTCGCTGTATCTGTTGCCTTTGTGATTGCGTTGGGGTCAACGTTTGCCTAGAGCCATGTCTTCCTTCGGCTGGAAATGGCGCAGGTCGCGGGAAGATGTCATTTTTCATAGTGACTGTTCTTTTCACCTGAACTGTCTTACTGGCGCCCACTTGTCTTGGCACTGGTGTCATCTTAACGGGCGATGTGGAGCTCCGCATACTTTGAGTTGCGCCCAGGGTCATGGAGTTAGTGTTCTGGCGCTGCCGCGTGACCCTCTGCCCTTGGGTGGGCTTCTTAATGCCGCCAGTATCCTTGAGCTTGCGGAGTCGTCGAGTGCTGTCGCCGACTTCTCGTCGTAAGATCTGTGCAGCTGTTTCGTTAATGCTAGCCTCCATAGCGATCTCGTCGTCCAGGGGATCCTCTAGATTGGAGTCCGTCTCAGCCTCAGGAGCTTCGCTGCCCGAATGGGTCGCGTTCTTTTTTCCAATAATCAGCAAATGGGGTTCCTTGTTCTGTTTGATAAAGAACTCGGACTGGCTGGCCGGTGAATCTTTGCTGTTTACCGACGATTCTAGTTCCTTGTCCAGCATTAAATCTTCTTCGAATTGAAAGTCCTCCAGCTGCTCAAGATGCTCCTCTTCGATGGGCTCGTCGTCAGCTTCCGGGTCGGAATGCAAGTAACTATCCTCTTCGAGACGTCTCTCCGGTTCGCTTAGTTCAGGTAGCTCCTTTTCTACAGATTCTTCCCGAGCACCATTTTTCTTCTTTGGATTTTCCTTAGCTTTATCCACGTCTTTGGTTGAAGGATCCTCCTCGCCGAGAAGTTGAGCCACCGACGATTTGTCGTTCACTGACTTATCGTCTGGTGCGTCGTCTCCTTTTACGGCAGCGGCGGCGGTGTTGTCCCTGCTCTCGCTGTCCCTGTTGCTGTCCCTGTCCTTCTCTGATCCGCTGCGCTCCTCGGAGTGCTTGGAGTCGGCCAGGTGCAGGTGTCGGTCCAGAAAGCGGAATTCGCTGCGCAATGGATAGACCGTGCGTCGCTGTCCGAGTCGTCGCCGGGTGGCATCTGTGTTGGACCAGCGTGTGTAATCGTTTCGCAGCTGACGCCAGCGCCGCTTGCACTTTTCGACTGCAACGAAACGGATGAGGGAGACAGTTAGTGGGGTCAGGTAAAAAATTAAGTTAAATCCTTTTGCTGCAGGTACCACCGAATGTACGGCAGCTGTCATTTTCCCCTGATTGGGCTGGAAAGTCTTGTAAAAATCCCAGGCAATAATATAAAAAGCCACTAAAATCCCAAACCGTCGATCTTATTCTGACCTGTTTGAGAAATCCTTCGACAATCAGGAGTAATCTCAATAAGCTACCTGCAACAATGTCGCTTATATACCTTTCAATTCAAAATTTATGGAATATAAAAATTTGCTTGGCAATTAGATATTTATCCTTGTGTCCTTAAAAATCAAGTTTAAAAATATCTAAAGTCAATCATCTAGTTAAAAATTATTTGTTAAAGTTTTTACATAAAGATTTAGGAAAGTAAATAAATCTAAATTATTTATTTATTTAAGTTTATAATAAACTATATAAAATATTGTTTTATTACGTTTGTTAAAAGTGTAGGTATAAAATAAAATATTAATTCAAGCCATTTTATATTTTGAAATTAAGGCTTTATAATCAACCTACATACATTTTTAGATTAAAAAAAAATATTCCATTAAAAATAATATTACAAAAATTATAATTTACATCAATACTCAAGCGTAAAGATTTTTCTCGAATATATCAAATAATGTTTTTAAGAAGCTAATAATAAAATAATTTAATTCAAAACGAATGGAATTAATGAAGTAAATAATAATAATGATAAAATGATATTGATTGATATTTAAAGTAAGTATTCATCATTTAATATAAGTAAACAAGAAAAAGAATTATATAATTATTATTATAAATAAGTCAGTCAAGATTTTTAAACTAACAAAAAGCAAATGCAAAGAAAAACATACAAATATGACTTTAAAGTTAAAGTTAAAAACGTATTAAAATACAACGATGACAAGATTGCCAGAGTTGCATGTTTCCGAAAAAAATATATCGATAAAGCACCATAAAAAGAAATGAGACTTATGTGAGTAATGACTTATTTTTTGTTCTAGATTTTATTTTGTGGTTCGAAATTTTAGAACATTTAATATTAATATAATAATAATATATATTATTTGTATACTTTTAAAGAATCTGTATTTTTAATGAAAAAATAAGTATATAATTATTATTTTAATCAAGTAAGTCAAGTTTTCCAAACAAACAAAAAGCAAATGCCAAAAAAACAAGAAAAATATAGGTAAATAAAACACTTAAAAACTTTAACTCCGTGTGCTGCAAAAAAAACGACCAAAAATTTTCTAGGAAGTAGCGATCGATAAAAACGATGTGGAAAAATCGACTGAGCAAAAAATACCAAAATATATTAAGATGTATTTGCATATGTGTATGAACATGCATGCATATGTATGCATGTTGAAATTATTTGGAATTATATACAAAGTACATGGAAAAGTTGCAGAGAAATCTAAATACCCGATTCCAATATCAATCAAAATAATTGAAGGAGCAATGCATGCACCTGAAGTAACAACAAATTTACCTTATGGATGGATTTGTCTTTTTTCTATTTAATTCTTACGTTAAGGAGCTGCCATTTATTTCAATCACAAACAAATGCTAAGACCACATTGTCAATATGCGATTAAAGATATTTGCCACACGTATTTCAGTATTACTTGAATAAAAACAAGACTCACAGTTAAAAATTCTTGGAAGCACTGAAACCACGCCGGATGACGGAAATGCGAAAAAGAAATATTCCAGGGACTTAGAGTGACAGCACACAACGATGACAAGATTGTCAGAGTTGCATGTCTCCAAAACAATTATCGATAAAAAGAAATGTGTCTAATGTGAGTAATGACTTATTTTTTGTTTTAGATTTTATTTTGTGGTTAGAAATTTTTTTTAAATTTTATTTTTAAATATTTATACAAAATCGATATTTTTTATGAAAATCTTGAGCTGTCAAATCCTTGATAGCAGTATCGATTAAAGTAAATACAAAAAATAAATAATAAAAGATGATATCGATGTGTTATTGCGATCAACTATCAGCACTAGCCAAAAAAAAATGTGTTTAGCGTTTGTAGGGATAATTGGTCACTGAATCTTTATTCTTTTATTTTTTTTCTTTTGTTTTTTTACCCTAGAGAATAAAGTCAGAAATGGCTACTACATTTTTCGGAAATTAATATCACTTATCCGGATTCTATATTTATTAAAATAAAAACAAAACGCAGATGCCATAATCAGCTTATGTCTACAAAAATCTATATCTTAAACAGCTGTTCCGTAGAAGCTGCACTTTCTACATAATTAGTTATTTTTCCACCCCAATGTTAGTAAAAATATTGGCTAAATGTCTAAGAAGCTGGTGGGGCTTCCGAGTTTGCATAAATAGATTTTTGTGATTTCTAAATGAAAGGTTATAATTTTGAATAAAAAATAACCATCAACGTATTAATATATTTAAAGAAAAATGATTAAAAACGAAAACGGAAGCTAACTTGGGGCAGTTGTTTACCCTTCGGGTTTACAATAGGATCTCGGGATTAAGCCAAAAATTCATTCATTTAATTTCTGCAAATTTTTTTGCTTTATTATTATATTATAAAATCAAATCATGAAGTTAAATATTTTTATAAGATTTTTTTGTTTTTAAAATTTTGTTTAATTTTTTAGAATACATTTTTTAATAATATTTTTGAGCAAATCAAAATTTTAAAAATATCATAACTAAGCTAAGTACAGATTAATTTTCAATCGGAAAGCTGTTTTGTGATATTTGGTTGATGCCTTTTAAAAATATATAGTTTTTAATATAGGGTCCGAAATGTCTGCGTTATAAGCTTTTGACTGAAAGTTTAATACCATGTGTTTTTTTATTTGTCACATAAATTTAAAAGACCAAATTAATAATAAAATTTAAATTATTATAAAAATTTAAATTTTACATTTTAAACCGGACTTCCCAATATCTACAAACCTTTTGATTTCTTTTATTATTTTGTATGCATCAATTATTTTTAATTTTTGTTGTTAATATTAAACTTTAATATCACGAAAATATTTATATGACTAAAATGGTTGGTTAATGATGCACTTAACATAAAGTGAATAGATTTAATTTAATTTGATTGTGCACAATTATATTTGGTGCAATTAATGTATAGTTAAAAATGAGTTTTGAGTTATTTTAAAATTACATTTATTTACCTTTCATCACCTTATTGAAGTTTTTATTTAACTCCCCTAATATTATATTTAAATAAGCCAAACTACAAAATTATATATTAATATAACAAGTGTGCTTTAATGACAATGTATTTGATTAATTATTTCAAATAACACCTAATTAGTAACTAATCAAACACCAAAGCTTGCCGCACGATATGGCCGGTTTGCATTTGTCCGCATTAAGGGCAACCTCATGCAACAGGAGACTCGCTATTTTCGAATTAATCGATGGCAGCTGCTTGTGTTTGCCATCACCGACACTCATGCAGAACAGCCGAGCTGCCAACTCGGGCGCTCCCCCGTAGTCGAAAGCCGATAACGGCCGATAAGTGTGCGCGCTTTGTCGTTGCACAACACTACCCCCATTACCTCCCCATCTCGCTTACTCACCCGACCCTCCGACCTCCGAGGCCACCAAGTCCCAGGAGTTTTCGCTGGGCAAGCGCTTCCTGTAGTTTTCCTCGCTGCGATCGTACAGCACCGGATGCTTCACCACCGCCCGCAGCAGCTGCACGTTTTCCTTAGTCGCACCGCTCATCACTGCTCACCGTCCTTGCGTTTCTATCGACACAATTTGGCTAGAACCGGGCTGCAAACACAAGCACAAACGCAACGTAAGAACGCAACAACACGCGCGCAGCAGCCGAAACAAAACGCTAGTGATGCTGAAAACTTCGATGTTTTTTCATCGATGTTTTCGGTCGAATCTCACTACAAAACGCCGAATGGCAAACGGCAGCAAACAGCACAAACACACACACAAGAGAGAGCGAGGGAGTGAAAGAGCGCACGGTTTGCAGGCCAGTCGACGAGTTGCGTCGAGGGTTGCAAACACCAAATACCAGGGAACAGCTCGTTAATTTGAGTTTTACAGAACGGGCACACATTTCTAAGCAGGTAAAAATCATTACTTATCAGCCAGTTGGTTTTGTTAAAACATTTTATTTAACAAAATTGAATTAATAGAAGTCATATTGCTCTTTAAAATTATTAAACGGCAGATTCTCATTTCTTTTTATATTTCATTACATTTTTAATTAGTTTTAAAATTTTATTTATTTATTTGCAAGTTCTGCACAAAATTGCAGTTTAAACTTAAATTTTTTATTTTTACTATGTCGGCTATTTTTAGTTTCTTTGCTGATCAAAATGTAGTTTTAACATGTTATTTATTTACTTGCAAGTTCTGCACAAATACCTAAATACGCATTTTAAACTTAAATTTTATTATTTTTAGGGTTGGCAAATCGTTTGTGGTTGCTTTGCTGATCGAAACAGCTTGCCAGCTCGAAAAGACAGCACTTGCTTACATTTAGCAGCACTGTTGCTCTCTTTGAAATAAGTTGTTGCTGTTTGTGTGCGTGTCAGTGGCGCGTTGTGAACTCTCGCTGTTTTTGGGGTTGCATGCCATACGAGCACACAAACCCCGTTGTTATTCCTTGTGAATTCACTGCGCCTCTGTACCTGCTTGAATTTTGCGACTTTATTTTGCCGGCACAGTGTTTTGTTTATCTTTAAAGTTTCGTGGTATTCATTAAAAATAAGGTTATCTAGTGTCTGCCATTAACATTGCATTGCTACAGCGACATTGTAGCAGCTTCAGCCCATCGCAGAGCAAGTAAAGTGCGAATTGGAAATACCGCAACGGGGCGAAAATAACTTGTACTAATTAATTAATTGTGCAGAACACTGCCACAAATTGAATATAACTATTATTAATTGAATTCAGGTGAATATATGTGCAATGTACATTAGCGTTTTGGGACTGTTTTAGCCGCAAAATAACTGTTGTCGCGGAGTTGCTCGTTGGCGCGCAAAGCAGCCCTTGACGACACACTGAGCATAATAAGTTTTCGCCCCATGTAACAAATTCAAATAAAAAAACAAGTCTTATAATAAAATAAACCATTTTTAAAACTTCTTTTTATTTTAGTTTATTTCTTGTATCAATAAAATGAATACGCGCAAGAAAAAATTACAATTTACCCAACGAAGTGTGTACGATGTAAACGCAAAGATCTGCCGTTTGGTTTCGCAAAATCCGTGTCTTTTTGACCGTTCAGACCCCAATTATCATAAAGGTAATGTTGGGCAAAATGTGTGGAAGGAGATTGGACAACAGATGGATATGCCGGGTAAATAGTTTAACAAATTTTGACTAATGAAATAAAAATAAATAAATACTGAAATTTTTTGTTAAGCTTTCAACTTAGTTTATGTTAGTTAAGGTTATACATAGATTATCCTTTATTTTATAAGTTATATTCTTAAATACCAATATTGTTGATTTAATTTTTTGTTTGTTTATAATTTTTAGCTAAAACATGCCAGCAACGCTGGGTCAATATGCGCGCCAACTATATTCGCTCCCTTAGAGAGCATCCCGAAGGAAGCACATACTATTTGACCAACGATTTGCAGTTCCTTCATGAACATATAACTCCCCTAATGCCAAAGGGGCGCCCCAGGGTCAGTGGTTTGGAGGAGGACCGCAAACCCAAGGTGGAAGCCGAGCCCAAATTGTCGCATGCGCAGAGTCCCAACATAAATAAAATCGAAGATGTTGGCTCTTCTTCCGAGGAGGATTCCAAATATGGCGTGGCCAGAAAGATAATGCGTGTGTCCCAGAGTGACAAGGAGAATGTCCAGGTGTGTGGCTTCTTTCACTGCTCCAATTAAATCTTTTTCTCTTAAAATATAACTAAAAACATACGCATAAAAACATTTTAATTAAGACATCTTCCATTATTTTCAGTCATCTATTTCCAATAGATATTCCGAGCGTGGTTTGGATTTCGATGAAGCATTCCTGCAGGGCCTACGTCCTGAAATCAACAAAATGAACTTCACGCAGAAGCTGTTTTTCAAGCGTCGCGTTTACGAATTGCTGGGCGAGATATACGCCACCGAGGGGGCCACACCAAGCGGAAGTGGTGGAAGTTCGGAAGTGGTTAATAAAAATGAAACCGCATCGGAGCCGTCCACCTCGACTCCAATAAAGCATGTATCTTTCCGGATTTAAAATTGAAAGCCAAAGAAAACTACTCACAAGTACAAGGAATTATAATATGTGATGGCTAATTGCCAGAGAAAACTTGTCACAAGTAAATGGATCTTATAATTTGTGATTGCTAATTAATTAGCGGATAACTGAAAACTGATTTCTCATAACAAGTTATTTAGTTAATAAAGAACCTTTCCTACTATGTTGTACTGGATACGAATAAATACATGTTTAAAACAATTCTTGGTTCTCCAACTCTTTCTGAAATCAAAACATCTTTTCCAGGTTTTTGTGATATAAGTTCATATTGTTTATTTTAGCAAATACTTTTGTATACGTAATTATTGTTTTTGTTGGTATTTAAATAATATAATAATTTTTAAAATAATATACATATATAACGTTCCCGTATAATTTATGGCATAAAATATAATTGTTTCGTTTTTTTTGTTTTCGTTATGCGTTTTGCGGATTAATAGGTTTTATATAAGGAAATAAGCGCTGCCACAAAGGACCGGCTCCAATTAATTGTTTTATGTTTAAATACGTAAATTAGTGTCGATTAGTTATATATACAATCATCGATCTGTTATAGAGGGCATAAAAACGTTGTAGGATTTAAAACAATTGCACTTTAAATTAAAATATCTCATAAAATTAGGCATACAATTAAGGGTTTTGTTTAAATGCAAAGAAAACAAATCGCTCGCAGCATCATCCATTCCAACGGATTGGCAAGACCCCCAACAAGGTTAGACCGATTGCGGGGTAACCAAACTACATAATTAGCTTAAATCTAACAAAAATTGTGGCGCATTCTTCCCCTTCTTCTCGTTGGCTTGGTTTTTTTGTTGTCTGGATTTCGACCAAAAATCTCTCCTAGGCGAAGCATATCTTGACCGGTCCCAGCGGCAATTGCTTCATGTAGTTCCAGGCATCCACGCGCGTCATTCGCGCCGTCGAGGCACCGTTGATGCTCAGGATTTCGTCGCCATTACGCACCTGGTTGGTCTTCTGGGCGGCGCCACCTGGTTATAGCAGAAGGAGCATTAATTAATTTCTTGGGGGAACAGCAGCAGCATGACAAATGACTCGCTTACCCATGAACACCTTTTTGACAATGAGGGGACGATTTCCCAAGGGCGAATCAAAGCCTCCCTCAATGGAGAAGCCCAGACCACAGCTGTCCTTGACAATCTCCACGCAACGCGCTCCACCACCACTGGCCGCCGCATCCTCTGCTGGAAAATAGAAGTGGGTATTATTTTTAGTACGCTTCATGTAAGTATTATTAAATAAGTAATAAAAAATTAAATAAAAGAATTGAAAGTTGCACAAAACGGAACAGGAATGAACATGTAAAGGAAGCTAATTTCAAATGAAGGGGCAGACAATCATTGCAAATGCGACATTTAATAAATTTACACAAACAAATGAAATATAATTAACTTGGAATTGGCAGTATATAATGTGCCATAGAAATTTATATACATTTAAAATTAATAAAAAATTTTAATGTTTGTTCTGAAATATCGCAACGCACTTTTAAAATTTTGTAGCATACTTTTGGCCGGAATTTAAATAAATTTCACATGCAAAATTATTTCCAATCAAATAAATTTTTACGGAACATCTGAATTAATAAGCTTAAATTACTTGTGGATTAATGGAATTATTAACCTTAAAGATATTTGTACAAAAAATCAACATTTATGCTTAAAAACTATGTAAAAACCCGCTTTATATAAAAGAAAATTAAATTAATTCATCTAAAGCTCTGAATTCTAAGCTCAACTGATTCTCAAATTCGAATCCCACAACTTGATGTTGATTTTCTTTAATTCAAACTAACCTTGTGCCCGAATCTCCGCCGCAATGGCATTCCTGGCCTCTGCAGCCCGTTCCAGCAGCTCACTTGTGCTCAGCTTGGCGGCATCGCCGCGCGACAACTGCCTTCTGGCCCGGATTCCCGCAATGGTGGCCTCCGCATCCTCATCGTGCAAACTCGCCGGCTGCTGCGGACTCACGGATCCCGTGCTGGGTGTGGTGGCCACTGGCGAATCGCCCGCCTCATTGGACACTATGTCCAGGTCCAAGTCCAGAGATCGGGAGGCCTTGTGGTAGTTCCTCTTGCGCTCATAATCCAGCTCCGTGGGCTTCTCGTTCAGCGAGCTGAGCGAACCGAGGGAGGAGCGCTTCTTGTTGAGAGCCTTCACCACCAGCGATTCGGAGCGGGTGACCACCAGCACCACCTCGGGTCGGGGGGTCTATGGTATAGAAAATTTGGAGTTAATCATTTGACTGAGCTGCTTTTATTATAATCTTAATTACCTTTAGCACACTGATGGACTCGCGATGCGTTAATCCCCGCATGCTCATGCCGTTGACGGCCAGAATGCGATCGCCCTTCTTGAGACGCCCATCCTTGGCCGCTGGCGTGTTGCTCAGGATCTTGTGGATCTGCCAGGGAATACGAAAAATATATAAATAAAAACAACTCAAGTGGTGCAATGCCACAACTCACCGTAATTTCCTTAGCCTCGTAATCGGAACCCCCGGCCAGGGTGATGCCAATGCTGCTCTCCGGGTTATCACGCTGCAGGACAATGATGAACGCCTCCGGGGTCTTCAGTGGTGGATCGGCCTCCTCCACAATCTGCTGGACATCCTGGGCGGTGATCAGGCTCTGATTGCTGCCCAAAGAGGAGAAGCTACCGAACTCGGTGGCCGTCTCCTGGGTAGTGCTCACATTCTGAGTGGTGGAGCTCACGCCCGAGGAACTGGAGGCCAGGGAGTCCAGCGAGGAGAAGCGCTCGTGGTGCGGCTTCGGGGCTATCTTATGGATCACTGGCGAGTGGTTTTGGGCAGCGGCGCTCCGCTCGAACTTCTCGCGCAGCTCGGCGGTGGTCTGCTGCTTCAGGGGTTCCCTTTTTGGCGATGGCATTGCCATCGGGATCAGCGGCTTGACCATTGGCTCCACCTTCACCTTGGCCTGCTGCTGCTGCTGCTGGACGGGATCGCCCTTGAAGCTGGCCTTGCGCTCCTCATCGATGAACATGGCACTGATCTTAGCCGGCGTATCGGATCGCCGGCTGCTGTCGTCCGTATCCGAGGTCAGCTCCACGTAGGCAGCCACATTGATCAGCTTATCGACCACCAGTTGCTGCTGCTGCTTGCCCATCTGGATCTGCTGCTGCTGCTGCTGCAGCTTATAGCTGGAAAT
This sequence comes from Drosophila nikananu, assembly GCA_008042635.1. Taxonomy (NCBI): domain Eukaryota; kingdom Metazoa; phylum Arthropoda; class Insecta; order Diptera; family Drosophilidae; genus Drosophila; species Drosophila nikananu. Next base: position 22,449 of record VNJV01004961.1, on the reverse strand, counting down.
GGGCTTCATCCGGCGGTTGGCCAATGAGCAGGCCTCGCCATCGGTGCTGTCGTTGTCCTCCTCCTGTCCCCGGCTCTTGGCACTGCGGCACTTGGCCGAGGCCAGAATGCTCTTGCGGCTGGAGAGCACCACAGACTCCCCCACCTGATTTTTGAGCACTCGCCGGGTGAGGTCCACGGCTGGGGTGCTGCCCAGTGAACTGCAACTGGCCTGCGAACCAGCCGAGGATCCCGAGGTCAAAGTCGAGGTGTTGGAACTGGCTATGGAAGTGTTTGTCTCGGAGCTAAGGGTTCGGGTGAGGGCGAACTTCTCCGGGGGAGTGGCCACGCGGGCTGTGTGGGAGAACACCGAGTCCGTGTCGCTTTCCTGATCCAGCGGCGGCGGTGGTGGCGGCATCATCATCATGGTCCTAGGGTGTAGGGGCGTCAGGGAGGTCCTCGGTGGCTTGGCCGGCGGCTGGGAGAGCTGCTGCTCTAGCGGAGGTCTCCTCTGATTGGAGAAGATGCTGCGATAGCTACTGCCTGCTCCCCCCACTTGGCTGCTGCTCCTCAGGTTTATGGTGCTGCGATGGCTCTCGCCCAGACCACTGTCCGTGCTATCCTCGCCACTGGCCGCCTTCACCTGACTCTTGATCTCCGGCAAGTCCAGGATGGGCTCCAGCAGCTGGGGTCTCTCGGGTATGACCAGACCCCGGAGCTTCGATAGACTTCGCCGGCGCTGCTCTAGGATATTCGTGATGGCCGCCTTTCGATTGGCCGCCTCACCACCTTCGCCCGAGAAGCTAATCCTTCGCTCTACGCCCGCCGAATAGGAGCCGCCGTGACTCCTTCGCGGCAGGGAGGCGTAGCTGGGCGTCACGGGGGATGAGGCCGTGTTCAGGGAATACATGGAGTCGGCCACATGCAACTGTGGCAGCTGTTTGGCCAGCTGATATTGTCGCTGGACATCGTTCAGGTTCTCCACACTCATGGCGCGGGTCTTGAGCGATGGAGCTGCGGGGGATGAGCAGCTGTCCAGCAGATTTTCACTGCTGCGGTTCATGGGCTTTCGTGAGAAGGAGGACGACGAGCTGCTTATGGGGGCTGTGGCCGGAGCCGGAGGTGGTATGGCATCCAGCTCGTTGTTGGACGAGAACATGGCTATCTTGTCCCTCACTGACTTCTCCGACTTCTCATCCTTCCGCCAATCGCTTGGCTTTCGCGTTGCCCCGCCGCCACTCAGGGATCTCTGGTAGTCGCGGTTCAAGCTGGGTGCTGGCTCCACATTTATCACCAAATCCTGGCGATACACTTTCCGCGGCACTGTGGCCGGTGGCCCCGTTTTGGGCAGCGGCGGTGCCGCCGCGGAATTATTGGTGCCCTCATCCTTGCCATTCTGGATCTCGTAGGAGAGCTCAGTGCTGGTCACCTTCAGGGGATGGCTGCTGTGCATGATCAGGGGCTCACTGAAGTTGGGCGGAAACTCATGGCCGTCGGGCGGCAGGCGGGAGTAGGTGGGTGGCGAGGCGTAGCTCAGATAATCCTGCACCAGCAATTGCTTTGTGGTCGTCGTCGCCTGGTGCAGGTGATGTGTGGCTGTCGTGGTTGTGGTGGTTCCTGTTCCAGTAACTGTGCTGCTGTTGCTGCTCAGCAGCTCCATTTTGCCGGGAGTCAGGGAAGCAGCCAGCGGCTTGGTGGGTGTCACCAGCTCCGGGGATGTCTTCTTGCTGGCGGAGATGTTGCTGGTGCTGATCAAGGTCACTGCTGGGATGCTGCTGCTGAGGTTGCCAATGCTGCTGTGGTGGCTGCTAAGGGTTCCAAGATCTATAAGGTTTTTAGGGAGAGAAAAGACACAGGAAAAGGTTTCAGTTAGTCAAAAGGTAACACACACAGGGAGTCACAAGAGGAAGTATAACAAGGAATTACAAGGAATTTGGGGAGTTGGCAAAGGTTTCATCTTGTTTCAGGGATTTTATGAAGCAAAATTATGAAAAAATATATTTATTTATCATTTTAACACTCGGAGAAACACAAGTTAGACACAATATTAAGTCAAAAGTAGACTTTAGGAACAAGTAAACTTGACAATCTACTAAGGATACATCATTTGGTTAAATGTAATAGGAATTGGAGTAATAAGCTGTTGGATAATCACAAGATAAAACCATAAAGAAACAAAGAAAAAGAGAGAAAAAGAGACTGGTATTAAAATCTATTTTCAAAAAATATTCCATTTAAATAATGGTCAATTAGTTTTAGTCGGGGGAGAGCTCTCTGTTACAAAACCCCAAATAATTATCCATCCCAACTTTCGCTCCCCCAAATAGTTGTCATTATGAGATAACCGGAGACAAGAGGGTAAAAAACAAAAGCGAATCTTACGGATGCGTTGCCACACCATCGACGATCCCAGCAATTAAAAACCGCAACAATAACAAGAAGAAAAATTCGTTTAACTCTTGCGGCTGACACAAAAACGTTTCTAACAAAAATCGCACACAAAACAAACCAAAACGAAACGAAAGAGAAGGTTTTTGGGCTAACAAATTATACGTTAAAGAAAACAAAACTAGAAAAATGAAAACAAAACAAAGAGGTTTCCCTCTGAAAAAAGCGAAAGCCGGCTGGCTACTCCCTCAAGCGGAGATTTGACAAAAACCTTTAAGCAAAAAATTAAGCAAATTCTGCTGGCTCTTTTCTTACATTTTATTATTTATTTTTAGGTCACTCGGGGGAGTTTCGTTTCCTAATTTCTATTTGCTTAATTTATTGCTTATCTCTCTCCAAAAGAGTTTCTAAAAGTCAGCATTTAATTTCAGCTCGAAATAAGAATTGATTTCGTCAGTAAAGGCAAGAAATTCTTCTTTGGTCATGTAACAATTTGCATAATTAATTGTTGAAAACAGAAAAAAAATCTAAAAACAAAACGCGGCTAAATTTCATTAAAATGGAAAACGCTGCGTGGTTTTTTTCGCCACACGCACGAAATGTTAATGAACTTTTGCAAATGTAAAGTTTGCAAAAAAATTAAAAAAAAAAGAGTAGCGAAAAAAAATACAAAAACAAATAATACAGAAGAATTGTTTAATGAAAAGAAAGGCAACAAAAAATCATGTTTGCATGTGCCGAAATAAAAAATACAACCAAGACTGAAATAATGGTGATGGTAAAAAAAATACAGCGAAGAAGTGCGTGAAAAATTGCAAAATGTAAAGTCAAGGGCCTAAAAAGAAGAGAACTTTGACCTTGGTAAAATAAAAATATAAAAAAATAAAGAGGTAGATTGCTTTGCTGAAGGTTGGAAAGATGCGTCATGGGTATTTTCTACTAACTGATATTTTCATATTATATTATATTTTATTTGTTTTACATACCATTCAATATTAATCACAGTTTTATTTAATACATTTCTAGACCCACAGACAGGCCCCTTCTTTGCTGTTCCCCACTTTTCACACGACTGTTGGCAAAAACATTAAACAAATATGTATTTATTTACTCATCGAACTGTTTGCTCGATGAGCCACATCGTCGCCAACTTACAATATCTTTAAAAACTGATTCACTGCCCCCAAAACGACGTCATTCGATGACGGCACATCAACGCACCTGTATTATTATATCACCCAATTGCATATACATATTTCCCATTCAATTCAGCTCAAACTAATACTAATAATTGTAATTATTTATCGTAAAAGTCGCCACAAAATAAAAGAGTTTATTGTTTGTTCCCTCGTTGATGTAATTAATCAAATTAGGTAAGATATTTTTTGGGGTCTCTCTCGCATTTTTGTAGCGGAGTGTGATGTCAAGCGATTAATCTTTCGCCCAGGCAAGTGTAACATGACCGAGGAACTCGGCTTTGGTATTTATGAACATTTGAATATTCGACTAAAACTCGTTGCTTATCGAGCTTTAATCGAATCAAGTTTGTAGGGGTTAAGGTTCGCAGAGGTTTGTAATTTTTCATTTATCTTCTTGTATGTTTTTTTGTTTTTTTGCTTTGTTTTTTAGCAATTAAATAACACAGTTCTAAATAAGATTTCATAATTTACTGTTATTATGTGTTGCCTCTCTTTCCCAGATCTTTAATTTTATTTCACATTAGCACCCGCTGCGAAGTTGTTGGGGTTCTTCTCGCAGTTGAATTTAATTGTAATTTTCAGGGGGTCTCCAAAAAACCACGGGCGGTTTAGAGAAGAGAGTTTGTGTGAAAGGTTTGCTGTTGATGCGGTATTCTTATAATGAGTGTTGCCAATTTTAAATTGAACTCAAAAATAATAACAAAAAAATAAAAGCAGAGAGAAGGAGATTGTGTGGAAAGGTAATTTCCAGATTTATTCTTTATGCTGATTTTATTTTAATTTAATTAGGTGCCAACTCTGAATTGATTATTTTAAATGACTTACAAATAATTATGGCATTTAATTTCAAATTAAATTTAAACAATTTCCCCTTGACCAGCATTAATTTCCCAGCTGGCAGATCACTTAGTTCCTGGTACTTGACAATTTGAGTTCTTTTACAAACTCGAACTGGTCTTTCATCAGCCATTTCCGTGCCACAACACACAAAACATGCCAATGTGTCGTCTTTAATTACAGGTGAAACCAAAGAAAATGGTAGCAGGGAAAACAGAAGCAGAAGCAAAAAGAATAGGTGGTAAATGCAGAAATAAAAGACAAAGCAGCCGAAGAAGATTCTTCATCGGTTGAAGATTCTTTAGCCGCCTGCCAATGTCTCAAGTTCTTTGGAAAATAACTGCAGTTTTTCCTGTAATAACTTCCGCTTCTCCCAAAGCGCCACCCCAACAGTTGATAATTATAAATTGCCTTCGTTATATTTTTTCCCGCCTGCAGAAGAAGATTTTCCCACAGAACCGATGGAAAATCCTGTAACAAATTGCTCGCATTTAGCGAACAAAGTGCTCGCCTTCCCTTTCCCAGGTTTTCAGTGGGAAAAAAAAAATTAAATCGCAGCTTGGCGCGTAGCTAAATAATTGAAATTAATATTTTCTGTTGAACTTTTATGCTTTTCAACAACGAAAACACAGTTTATCGCGCCAGCCTTTGTCGGTGTTTCTTTGACGTTGAAATTAGCGAGGGGCAAAAGGGGTTTCAAAAATGCGTAGATTGGTAGCCCGCAGAATTTTTGTTCTGCGGTGGCTTCTTTTCTCATACATCTTCTCCTTTTTCTTCTTCTTTTGATTTTTCTCCTCTTTTTTTTGTGATTTTCTGAAGTGCTAAAGACAACAACAACAAAATTGTTGTATTTTCCAACCCGCAAGCTTGGCATATTTCATTTTAATTATTTTATTAAAGTCTCTCTCTGCCGGTCATAATGTGCAATTATTTAAAGTGTTTTCGATGCTGAAATCTAAGAGCCATTATTATTTATTATTATTTATTGCCATTTAATGATCTCTTTACTATTTCTTAAATATTTCTCTTAAATGCATTATGTTTGCATAATTTTTTTAACAGCTGATTGATATGGTTGACTAATACCTTAATTCTGGCATCTTTACCTCCTTCACCTGTCTTCTTGAGTCCTTTTTCTCTCTTTTCTTTTTACAGCTGTTTCTGCAAATTGGTGTGTCATAGCACTGGCACATATGGCAACAGGGGGTTAAGAGGAATGCAGCAGAGTGGCAACAGCTGCTTCTCAGGTTAAAGCCAGTTAGGAGGAGATGGAAACAGCACCGGCAAGAGCGGTTTATTATGCGTAAAATGGATAAGGGTGTAAAAGGGACCAAGGTTGAGCCTGAACGAAGAGATGATACCCTATTTTATAAGATAAAAACAAGCCTTAAGATCCTTGGAGAGAGGAAGTTCATTATAAATTTAATAATAATCATATTATAAAGTTCTTTAGGAAAAGGGAATTAAAAGCATTGTCTTTCGAGCCATGTTTATAGATCTTCCTCATATCTACATCTTCATTATTTCTTTCCTATATATTTCACAGATATATATCTTTACAATCCCTTCCCTTTATCTTTACCATCCCCTAAAATACCCTCTACATTCCAGAATCATCTGGTTATGTAGCAACTTAAAAAAATGTGCAAGCCATTTCTTTATTAAATAAAGAGCCGCAGGAGAGGAACCGCTGGCCAAGAGCCCCCATTTTCCCCTTTTTCTCTTCCCAGTAACCCCTTAACCCCCTGAGAAGCCCCCCCCCCCCCCCCCCCCCCCCCTTGGGGCAACAACTCCTCCCTTGCCCTTTTTGCACCTTGCTGCCGTTTTGCATTTAATGTGTCATGCTACGATGCAGTTGCTGCTCTTGCTGCTGCTGCTGCTGCTGTTGCATATGTTGCATTTGCAACTTGCAACTTCTGTTGCCGTTGTCGTTATGTGGCAAGCGCCAAGTGTTGCACACAATGGGAGAGAGTGGGAGAGCGATGGCAACCTGGAAAAACTACTCCTAATGCGGCGAGAGGGAAAATGTTGTGTGTGGTGTGCGAGTGTGTTGAAAAATGTGCGCTTAAATTGCAGCTGAGAAAGGTGAGTAAACGGTGAGGCAGTGAGGAGAGAGGGGGGACAGGTGCCTGGACAGGGGCATGAAGTGTGTGCCGTTGCATAAATATCGAGCTAAAGTGCCACAGCCAAAAGGGGGGTTGGAGGGAAGTTGCAGTCACTGTCTGAGGTCGGATCGCAGCTGCCACACACGAAGCCAACGCACAGCTACAGTGGAGCTGCTCTAAGAAGAATTCTAAGGAATTAGGAAGAATTCAAAGGAACTATGAAGAATTCTAAGGAATTATAAGGAAGTTTATGTATTAACTAATTTCAATTTTAGTTAAAGTGTAGGAATTATTTTATAAATTCTGGACAACATTTGCCTTTTATAATAATTACATGGAAATAAATCAAAGAGCTATCATCATTTAAAATATATTGTGTAGCCTAAAAATATTTTTTAAAAGAATTTTCCTAATATTTATTGCTTTATAAAATATTATATATTTTATGTTTCAAGTCTTTCTTTAATGTATCTAACACATATAATTATTATATGAAATCTAGACATAATTTAAATATTGTCATAATAAATACATAGTTATGAGGTTAAATCTAAGAGCAAACAGCAACGAAAATATATATTTTTTAAGCCTTTAAAATATTTTAATAGCATTTTTATAATATTTATCGCTTTATTTATTATAAAATTGTGTATATATGATTTTTCAAGTCTTTCTTTGATGTATCTAAGACAAAATTATTATATGAATTCTAGACAACATTTAAATATTGTTATAATAAATACAGGATAAGTCCAAGAGCAAACACCATCGAAAATATATTTTTAAGCCTATAAAATATTTGTTAAACATTTTCCTAGTAATTATTCCCCCTAAAATACTCATACTTAATTTTTTCACTATTTATTTCTGCATATTTTTTACTATATACAAAACATTTAACAACATTTAAATAATTTCATAATAAAGACAAAGAGCTATGAGGATAAATCTAAGAGCAAGCCCATTTTTAAGCATTTCTTTAAACCTTTTAAATATCTTATAACACTTTCCTAGTAATATTTTCCTTGAAGAATGATTTTGTTATTTATTTACTTATTTTATTTTTTAAGTATTTCCGTTTTTTTATATTTTTTACTGTACCTAACACACATAACACACTTAAAGCCGGCGGCGACTCTTTTTCGAGAAGCTCGCGGCAAACTTGACTTAAACGCATTTTTCCTTGTTCTTATTGCTGTTGTTTGTGGTGTTGTTGTTGTTGTTGTTGTTGTTTTTACCTCATTTCACCAACGAAGACCTCCAGGTGCGTAAAGGAATGTGTGGCAAAGAACGTTATGAATTATTTGATAGTTGGTTATATTTCAGATTTGTGTACGAAATATATGTAATGTGTATGCCGGGGCATGGAAAAACAATTTATGCAAGACAAGGCTTAGAGAAAATAATGGAAAAAGTTAATGGAACGAAAAAGGTAATGGTTATGAGCAGATTGTGGAAGGTGGAAATATTCTGGGGAAATATTAAAATCATATAAAAGCCAAGCTTGAAGCTACAAAAGTATTCTTTGATTTCAAATATTATAAAATATATCAAGCTTATTTTTTACTTGCCTCTGGAATGCTTTATATTTCCCCCCTGACATTAAAATGGCAACTAAACAATAAAATAAAATAAAATGATAAAAAAATGACATCCGGGCATATAAATTTCCTGGAAACTAACTTGGCTTTTCGCCCCCCACCAAAAAAATTAATTTCTTGGAAAATTATACGATCGGCAGTCTAACGAAAAAATGCATTCCCTTCATAAATTAACCAAACTCTAAGGGCTCTGACTTTATTTTTTGGTTTCTTAGGTACATATAAAGGCAAATAAATCTTAAAGCTGTTAAAAAGTAATTTAAATAAAACCAAAAAAGGCAAAAAGTAAACCCGAAAAGAGCTAATTAAAATAATACCAAGAAATTACGGAAGCAACTAATTGGCTTACTGCTGGGTCTTCTTTTTGGTTTTATATTTTCTGCTTTAATTTTTAGAGTGTGACATTTGTGGATCTCTCTCTGTGGCTTATATAACTATCCATAGTGTTTTTACGATGAGGTTGATGATGATGATGAGTTGGTACTTTTAATAACCCCGGAGGAGTATGGGTAGCAAATGCTTTGAATATGTCAAGAACCAGAGCGGCGGAAAGAACTTTGATCTTAAACTGGAATGGACTCGAAGTCGAGTTAATTTGTGTGTGTTTTGGCATTTCAGATATGGTGGCAATGCAATCGGCACAATTAAATGTTTTGCACACACATAAGCCAAGGAGAAGAATGGCCAGCATGGGTTAATTACTCCTCTGTGCCCCAAGAGAAAGGCACGCTCCGTTGCACATTTTAAGTGCCGGCGGAGGCACACAAAAGGTTCAAAACTATTAAAAGTGTTTCTGTTTTCTGGTTCTGTTTCTGTTTCTGTTTTCTTTACCTGTATCTGTATCTGTATCTGTCTTTTTTTCAGGCTTCCTTTGCGGCAGTGCACTCGAAGCTGCTGCCCTGCCACCTGTCTGTGTTCTCTGACTCTTTTTTCTGGGGTGCGATCTTTATCAAGGGGCAGGGCACCGTCACCTGAAGCTTGAGTCTGAGGATTTCCAAGCGAGTGAGCAGAAAATTCGAAAAGTAACGAACTAGAAGCGAAGACCCAAAGCCCCTGCATTGTTTTCTTATCAATTAAAGCGTGACCTTTGTTGTGGTTTTATCTGAATCATTCCGGGGTCCCTTTATGGTCTAATTAGTGGAGAAATCTTCAGAGTCTCTCTCTCTACATATATATATATTTTCTACTATATATGCGGCGATGACAGCCGAACTTCCCAGTCAATAAATTAGGCTTTATCTAAAGGAAAAACTGATAATGATTATGACACCATAACAATATCAATTAGGTAATCGTGCGGTAAATATCTCGATGAGCGGATTCCAAAATCACCTCTATAATTGAGTCAGTTACTGTAGGTATTGTAAATAATAATAAATAATAACAAAGCTGCTTCTCTTTTTATTGGCAAAGCTATAGAATGTGGCGACAGGTGTCCGAAATTACATACATTTCGATTTATTCAAGTGTCAGCCTTTGAATTCGTTTCTTGTCGCGCCATAAAACAAAAAAAGCAGAGTTGTCATTAACGCGAAGGGGGAAGTAATGGAAATACCGAGCTTGTAAATGTATCTGACGGATGCCGAGAGTGTCAGTCAGTCAGTACAAACCGACAAGTGTTACATTCGAAGGCAAACACACGAAAAGAACGATAACCGAGTGGAAAGATCCAATGGCAATTCAATATGCTTAATGGTTAAAGGGAAATCAAAAGTTGAAAATTCGAGAGCTTCAATTCAAGTGAAAAGGGGAAGTCACATGTTATTGTATATTCTTTTTCTTGTTAAAAAATGTATAAAGTAAATTGTTTTGATGTAATTAAGGCCAAGGTAAATATAGGAAACAACACCAGAAACTTGGTAGAAGTTTGTTTAATTAGGAAAGACACTGGGACGCTAGTTTTCAATTTCAGAAGCTCAACTGTTAACTTAATTTTGATAAAATCCATACAATTTATATAATTGCTTTAACCTAAGTTTACATTATATTTCTTATTCTATTATTATCATAAATCTCATTCCCAACAAATTTCAGAAATTCAGAACCATATTTGTAAAATAATATTTATGTGACATGCCTTCCACATGCTCCACATATTTTCACAACAAACCAAAGCACATAAGTTTATATATCTGAGGACATATCATGTCCCCGACTTTGATGTGTTACCGATTCCGATTCCGTTACGGATCCGTTTTGCTTTTAAACTCTTTAAAAATGCCAGACACAAAACTGCCCCAGAAAAGAAATGCAAAAGTTGTATAAGCAAAGGCAAAAAGACACAAGAGAAATAAAATAAAATAAAATAAATTCAAGTAAACCTTATAAAACGATCTCAATTGGTTCGCTTTTTGGGGCGTTTTTTGGAATGTAACCCCTTTCCCTTAGCCCCTCCTCCTCTCTCCAAACCATTTGCCAAATTCTCTTTAATGCGAAATTCGCAATTTTCGTTGACATTTGCAAATTCTTGTCACAAAAAGCCAACAAATTTTTGTTTCAAGCGAATTTCAACTATTCGCCAGCGGCCTCTTTTACGCTTTAAAGTTTTTTTTTTTATTTTTTATTTTTACAGCCCGGACTGCTGGAGTTGCATTTAAAAGCAGACCCCCCCCTGGCACCATACTGCTTGGCAGTTTATGTAAAAAATTGAATGAAAGCTGGCAAACGATGACAGACTGACAGCCAAGTAGGTGAGTTTGAGTTGAGTGTTTATGGTGCATTTGACACAGCAAATTTGCTGGAAAATCGCATCAAATATTTATGTTAATACCCCTTCCGTAATACCCTCTCCCTCCTCCCCACCGATGGTTAACGTTTAACGAAAGTAGTTCAATTTCTTGGCCAAAATGTTTGTCCATGGCATACAAATCGGGTCTCGGAGAACTTTTACTGGCCGAGGGAAATGTGTCACAAATGAGCAGGAAAAGAGACAGTGGGGGGATGGCCAAGAGATCACCGGGGAATGACAGGGCGAATTTACAGCTTCACTTTAAAGTTTGCAGAGGAAAAAAATGTAATTTGTAGTTATAAAAAATTTGTAAGCAAATCAGAAGAAATTCCATAAAATAAAGTAGCAAAAAATGAGTTTATGTTGAGAAATATTTATTAATATAGCTAAAGTTTATGGCTAATTCTTTGTTGGCTTATAAAATAAATATATCACTTTTTGAATATTCTGTTTCTATTTCTCCCAGTGCATTTGACTGGTCCAAGTGTGAAAGGTTGTGTTTGTCATCATCACGCTCGCTAACAAAGTAAATTGGAGTAGAAACCAAGTTAGTGGGTTGCCTCTGATGAGGAACAGGGGGGGGTTTAGGTGGCTTTTCGCATAAAGGGAAATCGTTTTTCGCACAACAATGAAATGAAAATAAGGTGAGGGGGTATAAGCCCAGTGATCCAAGGAAAACTTCAATTGCAGCAAAATTAGTGAGAGAAAATGCAATTTGACTAAAGAGCCCAGCGACAATCTAATGTGTATCTATCGGATACAATCAGTTGTTGTTGAGGAAAGTGTAGGAAAACTAGGGAAAATCAAGGAATTTACTTTATTAAATGAGAAGGTAGTTCAGAAAAATAAATGCAGTAAATGTAAAAGTAATTGAAAGAGAGGGAAATATTTGAAATTAATTGAAAGAGAGGGAAATATTTAAAAATTGAAGAAGAACAAAATATTATAAAATGTTCTGTAGACTAAATAAATTATTTATAATTTTTACTATATGTATTTATTATTTATAAATTTATTTAGCTATTTTAATTTTTAATATATTTTTTTAAATATATTTGAATTGGTTCAAATTTAAACATTTTTATATAAAGTTGAAAATAAATCAAATTTAGCTTCTTTTCTACCAAGATATTATAATGAAATTAAATTAAACTTTCATTGTTATATTCCAATACATACAATATATTTTTTTAAATATGTATAAAATACTTAAAACATCAGTCGAAATAAAAAATACATTCTCTTGGAATATAGAAAATATATAAAATCAAATTCAAGATGTATAAAAACACCTTAGAATACTTTCAAGAAATTCTTTAGAATAAATTTCTTTAGGAAAACATTTTCTAAACAAATGATTGCTATAACTCCCTTTATATTTCTTTTGTGTTCCCCGTAAAATACTCTTTCACTCTTCCATTCTTCAGCTCATTTCACTTTGCATTTTCCATTGAGCATCATTATTCATTAACCTCCCGATCAAATGATAAAGAACTTCCTGAATTATTTCCACTCGAACATCGATCTTTCACCGATGGAATTCCCCGGTAGAATTCCCAACTCTCATTTCTCCGCGCTCACTTACTTGCCTTTCTCTCTAACCGCTGATCCGCTTCGAGCACTTTCGTTTTTGCATCGATGCCGCCGCAGACATATTTCAGAATTTTTTGTTAAAATATTTAAACAGTTTGCTTTGCTTTCTGTTTTGTTTGCAGCACTCGGTGGGGTAATTTTGCTGTATCGTTATTTATAATTATTTTTCGGCTTACGTTGTCATTTAACGGTTTTTCAATTTGTTGCCGAAAAGCTGCAGGAAATTTGTTATGTTAATTTGTTTGTATTATTATGCGTTTGGTTTTTTTTTATTATATTTTGAGGGAAATTTCACTTTTGCGAGGCTCTCTTGTTGCAAAACTGGCAATCATAAACAATCACGGACAATTTGCATTGCCTGCAATTAATTGTTGCGCTCGAATGCGCGTTCAAAAGTGAAACGGAAATGCCCGAAAATGGAAATCAGAAATCCAAATAAAACAGTTTGCAAATTGCAATTAATTTTAACGTTCGAATTCGATTTCGACGCGAAGAGCGTTACGTTACATTAATTATGGCGCAACGTGAATGAACTTGGCCAAAATATACATTAACTCCGCACAACGGTTACGAACAGAACGAAACTCACTTCACGGTCAGCAAACGAAACTTGACGAAGGCGTGGGAGCCACTGGGAGATCGGAGCGTCCAAGTCGGCCCTATATAGAGAGCTATATAAAAACTGAACGTTGTGTGCGCGAAGCCCGCAGAAAGCGAACTGATCGCGAGCTTGAGCCGGAGACGTCTGCCCAACTAAGACTGCCTGCTTCGTGTTTCTTCGCAGCCGAAGAGAGCAGCTCTGCCATCAGCTGATTGCCAGTCTTGGCTGACGCTCTCTCCCCTTGCAATTCTTCTCTGCCTGCTCTCTCCGCTTGCAATTCTTCTGGGAGAGAGAGAGAGCTCTCTTTCTCCCCCACTCTCTTTCTTCGCTTTAATTGTCTGGGGCGTCGAGAGATCGATATCAACGGTTTAACTTCATTATGATCAGCATGTGGCAGAGTCTGCTTCTTCTTCTGAGGCTGTTTACAAGCTGATGACAAATTTGTGATAAGAAATTTTGGAAAAGAATCTGATTTAATTAATTTGAATGCAGAGGAAGCAGGGAGAAGTGTAAGATGATACACAAGGAAAATAAAGATGCACATAAGAGTGCTTAGCTATTTTAATTTCATATTTCTTTCTGGGGATAATTACTCATCATAGTTTGGTAAATCATTAATAATGTGTAAATATTTTTAGTTATAAGAATGAGTTTGATATTTATTTTTTGAGTTTAAGCCAAGTTACGATCAAAAAAACCACTGAAAGAGTTCGGGATTTTTGAGTCATAAATTTACCCATTAAATAAAATTTTAAGGGCTTACATCGTCAAAATTTTCAAAAATGTACAAAAAATTAGAAATCGTGTTTTAAATGCAGAAAAGTTCTCCATTAAAACCCAAGAAGAAAAAACCAAACCAGACTGAAATCCGTTGAGTTTAAGGAAAGTTACGAACAAAAAACCACTCAAGAAGGTAGCGATTTTTGAGCCAAAAAATTACCCATTGAAAAAAAAAAAAAAAATTGTCAAAAATTTGACAAAAATTAGAAATAGAGTTTTAAATGCAGAAAAGTTCTCCATTAAAAACCAAGAAGAAAAAAACAAACCAGACTAAAATCCGTTGAGTTTAAGCCAAGTTACGATCAAAAAGCCACTGAAAAAGTTCGAGATTTTTGAGCCAAAAATTTACCCATTAAAAAAAAAAATTTAAGGGGTTACATCGTAAAAATTGACAAAAAATTGGCAAAAAATTAGAAATCGAGTTTTAAATGCAGAAATGTTCTCCATTAAAAACTAATAAGATACAACAAAGCCACACCAAAATCCGTTGGGTTTAGGCCAAGTTATATGTTGAAAATTGGTAAAATTATAATTTTTTTCCTCAAAAATATCCGATTGTTCCTATGGCAGCTATATGTGTGATATAGTAAATCTGACTAAAATTATAATACTCTGCCAGTCTCTTATAATAATAATAATAAACTCTTTAAATATGATTTCTCGTTTTGAAAAATTAAACTTTAACCCATTTTATATTTGCTGAGCTCCAGGCGGCTGTTCAAAAACCTTGTTCATGAAGAGAGACAAAATTGCTGACACAATCAAAGGAAATTATTTGCCATATTTAAATTAATTTACGACCTTAATGTACATATTCATATGTGAATTTATTTGTTTATGTAAGACGAGCCTCAATTGTTTTGTTTTCTAGTGACCAATTTCTCTGGAAATGGGTGGGTCGGCAAAGAAAGGGGAGTAACCTTAAAAGAATATGAAAATATAAACAATTATAGCTCAAAGATGTGAGCAATCTTCTCTGTAGTGTGGGAATTATTTACCTATTCATATTGACCTTGATGAAAACCTTCTCTTACAGATTATTGGCTCCCCTAAGAACCTCACGTAACTCGGTCGAAAATAAATCGATTAGCCAGCGAAAACTTAACCACACGCTTCTCCCAGGCATTCACCATTCGTATTCATTCGCTTTCAGTTGGCTAATCCCACGAATTCTGGCAATTATCAGTCCTTATAGCTAGTTATAAAACACGTCTCCTGACTGCCTGCCTTTTCCAAATCAAGACAGACAATTGCCAAAAAAAAAAACGTAAGAAAACTTTTAATTCCAATCGAAGTTCGTGTGGTTTTTATTATTATTTTTGTTTTGTATTCGCCCCTCTCCAGCCACGAAATTCTAGATATTGTTTAAATTGGCTGACCCAAACGTACTGTAAGTGCCAAAAAAAAAAGAACCACAAAAAATAAAGAATACAAAAAATACACACAGCTCCAATTGCCTTTCGAGGTGTTTCATGTTGTTTTGGACACGCTCCACGCTCTCTTTGGCAGTGGT
Source organism: Drosophila nikananu (assembly GCA_008042635.1). Lineage (NCBI taxonomy): Eukaryota > Metazoa > Arthropoda > Insecta > Diptera > Drosophilidae > Drosophila > Drosophila nikananu. The sequence goes on along the minus strand of VNJV01004961.1, from coordinate 7,126 downwards.
AATTTTTAATTTGATGATTAATCGATAACCGTCGGCGACTCCGGGCCATTGTACTGATCGAAGAGTTGGAGAGAGGGAAAACCTCAATCTCTCGGGGTGATTGCATGTGATTAGAATTTTTAATAAGCCATCTCCAGACGAGCTGGAGATTCAAGCTACCCACACAAAATTCTCCACTGGGATAAAGATCTCTTTGAGTATTTGGGATCACTTTGAATGGCACTCGATGGTGATGGAGAGATGAGGCTCGGTTGGGAGTCCAAAAGAAGGTAATATAAAAACATTTTCACCCGCTATAGGAGTTTCCCTAAGAAAAAAAACCGAAAGTGCGTGGAAACTTTCACTTTGGGGTCCCTACAGAATATTGCATAAGCCCGACCTTTGGCTAATCATTAAAATCCCAGGGAAACTTTCTTTACCAATGAACATGAGAAAAATTCAAGAGTTTCTCGCCTAGAGAATTCTAAAATTCCCAATTGTCATTTATCATTGAGCAGCAGCTCGTTTCATCTTCTCCATTTTTTTGAGTAATGTTTTTCATTTGATTTTGTGACTGACTGAAATGGAAACCAAATGTTGTGGCGGCCGGCTAGATTTTTCCAACATATTTGTAGTGTAGTACTTGTATTTCTTTCCATTTAAGTTGGAAGCTACTAATGAAACAAGTGTGTGAACAGCTGCCATAAAATCGTTTTCTTCCCAGTAGAAGACCTTGGGCTCAATTTTCAGGCACCCTTCCCCTTCAATCAACGAAGCGAAAATCTGGCGCCAGGCAAAACAAATCAATCAAAAATATGGCAAAATATGTCGCAGAGGGTCTTGCGTCAATTTTTATTTCCTTTATTTTTTGTTGCCGCTCAGAAGCTGCGGCGCCAATATAGATTGCGAATAAAATGCAAATTGCGTCAAAAAGTTTGCATTTGGCGGCACAACTTGAAAAGGCAGAAATCATTTTGACATTCGAAGGAGGAGGAGGAACTTGCCGTCCCTCTTAATTTACATTTACATTTATTTATGTTACTAGGGGTTGGCCAAATATCTTGTGAAACTTGTCAAAATGTTTTGTCTAAATTTAAATGTTAAATATTTGGAGGGAGCTGGGGTATGCTTATGGTTTTTGTTTATTTAAAGGTAGAGTTTTATGCAAGTTATGGGATTTTTTAAAATATTAGAACAGATATTTAATATTTAATTGAATAATAAGAATTAATTTCAATTTTGTGACATATAACAAGACTCCCATTTCATGATTATTATTGTAAAAATTGTTCTTACGTTCCATTCTTAATGTGTAAATATTTTCTGGGGTTCTATTTTCTTATTAATTAATTAAGAAATTTTCTAGAAACCTCTTTAGAGGGAAATTCAATCATAATTCATGTTTTATAAGGTTCTCTATAAAACCTATCCATAAGGGAGAGCTCACACCTAGTCCCACTTAATTTGCACTCTGATTTCATTCTCAACACTCCAAGTTGCAGCAGGAGAGTGGCTTTTGGGAACAACAAAATAAATGGTCGCACAATGAGCACATTAACCCCATAAGGCCCCGCACTAACAATGCTCCTGCACTTGACAGTTGCATTCGAATTTATGGTTTTGATATTTAAATAAAACAAACCCAAATACGGAATTCCAAAAGCGGACAATCACTTGACCGCAAAGAAAACTCTATATATTTTTTTCCTATATATTTTCAGCTCATTAAAAGTGCGGACTTTTTTGGCTGTGGGAGTTATGCGTTTGGCCCCTTTTATTGATAATCTTCAATGTGTATTTTTTAGTCTGCCAATAAACATAAACAAGCCGCAATAGATACATAAACATCAATTGAAAAACACTAAAAATCGTTGTACCATTAAATCCGCAAGGTTTACGAGGATCTTGGCCACGCAAAAAGAGACATTAAAGTCATAGAAATATTAATAAATTTCCGCCGACAAAGGCTGATATAAATTTCAATCAGTAACTGAGAGAGAAAAAAACATCATTACATACAATTAAATTCAATTTTTTCCTTGGCCCAAAGGAGTACGAACACAATAAAAACAATATTGGCTGCATAATAAACAATAAACATAAATTAAAGCGGTAATAATTGTACCCTAGAAAAGGGAACTTGGGGTTTACCATGAGGTTTGTTAGGCTCTTTAAATAAAAATCAAGTAAGAAGATGGGTTTATGGCTGGTTTTAATAGCTCAAATTATTTTCTTGGGATTTTCTTGGTATTACTAGGCTTGTCTTTAAAATATACAATTTATTTGTATTTATTTCAGCTTGAAGTTAGCTTGCTTTATATTTTATTTAAGTCAGAGTAGGGGGAGTAAGTTTTAAAATTTATTTAGCTGCTTCTGACCTTTACAGTTTGCCGACAGCAAATTGACCAAGTTCACATGGCTGCGATTCTGCCCCCGGCTATCATGTATTAGAAAGTAAACAAAAAACTGGATTGCGGATTGGATTTGGGGCTAAAAACCAAAAAATATAGGGCGTGGCCATGGCTAGGACACACCTAAAACATCTGTAGATTGCAGGCCCTCAGTTTTGGGCTGGGTTTTATTTTCGTATATATCGTATTTCTTTGTATTTCTGCCAAGGGGACCTTTTTGGCCAACAAGTGGCATTTGTTTTTGGCTTTTGAATGTATTTTTGTTTTTAATTAATTTGACTTGTCGACTTGTGCGGCTCTCTGATTTATTTCCTTTTTCTTTAATTAGTCTGATCGTGTTTCTTGAGATTTGATTTTGATGTTGATGCATTTGACATTTTGGCGGTGCCGAAATTGGTTTCCATTTTAATCGGAAATTGACGCAGTTTCGGGTTTGGCCAACGTCTAAATATCGTGTGAAATAATCTGGCTGCACAAATAGCACTATTAATAAATAACATACACAAATTGAACAATTTTAATCTACACACAACACGCCTTGTTAACCAGGGGGAAAATCACACACACAACACACAACAATTTGCCGCATTATATTTTCCGCACGAGCAATTATGTTTCCCCGTTTCCTTGTTTTCCCCGAAGCACGCATTTTTCATAGCAGCAAATTATGTTAATCAAATATTTATCAATCAAAGAGTAATAAAAAAAATAATGAAAAAACAACACAAAATTGCTTTATTAATAAAATACCCACAATTTGAACCGCAGAAATTTGCCTGAAAATGATTCATTAAATTATTAAAAATAATAGCAAAGAACTCTGGGCAAACATTGGTTAATTTTTTAAACATTTAAAGTGGATATATATATCGATATGCATATATAATAGCTCTGACATATCTGACATTGATTAAACCATTGAAAACAAATGCTTTATTAATAATTGAGTTCTAAATCGGTGTGGGGCTGGGTTTCGTTTCGAATCGAATCGTTTTCTGCGAATTTCTTTTCCTTCAATTATCTAAATTAAAAAATTCCTGCCCCATGTTCATTTATTTCATATTATTTGCAGTTTATTTTTTTATTATTGTTGCTTTTTGCTAATTTGTTACACACATTTCATGGCAGCTGATTGCTTTTGCCGTTTCACTTGGCAAGGTCGCTGGCGATGCCAAGATACAGATACTCGGAGGCGCGCATTCGCCAGATACAGATACTCTCTGGGAACTCTGGTGACAAATGAGCTTGTAAGTCGCAAGTGGAAGTTGTACAGATAGCTCTGGCATTTTATCAATGGATCGTTATCGTTCACGGGTTCGGTTTTGCTTTGCTTTGCCTTTTTTCAGCGACCTTGGCGGGGATTTGTCATCGGCTTTTATGATGAAATTTAATTGACATTCAGTCAGGGTTAATGTCAAAATTGAAACCGATTAAAGTTTGTTTATGATATTTCGATGGTGGTGATTTGAGGCAATTATTGGTGCGAGGCTTATAGTTTTTATTTGGGTTATTTGTCTGATTTTTCAGAAGAGAAGCTTAGGCTTCATTTAATTGGTGGCATTATGATTTTTTTGTACTATTTCAACTGACTTTGTTACTACTTAAATATTTAATAATAAAATGACACATTTTAGTAATTAAATCAATGTTTTCTACTCATTTTTACTCCCACCTAAAGCCCTTCCAATTAAAAAGTCGACATTGCGGAATTCGATTTTTCCTCTCTCAAAAAATGCAACTGCAAGGCCAAACACATAAATTGTATATTTACTTGTCACTCAACGGGGATCGTGATTAAAGGTGCGAAAAGGTGACTGATACTCAAAAGTAATAAAATCCGTAATTTGCATTTAAATCAAAACCAAAGGGAAGCCACACACAGAGCAGCGGCACAGCCAAAGGGCAACCAACCGACAATTTGAATGCTCATAAATTATATTTTTACCTAATTTCTAAGCGCCAACAAAGTGCACTTACTTAGTTATTCACACATACACTTGCATAAATCAAAATTTATCACATAAAAAACTACATAATTCACTGAAATGTCGAATTTCGAATGCTGCGGATCCTGTGACGAAGGTGAAAAACGGTTGGAAAATGCACAAAATTGGTAGCTCTCTTGAAGGTCTCTTCGCGTCACTCAAAAAGAAAAGGAGGGTGCAGTGGAAAAAAATGTGGTTTTTATATCTTAATATTAAAAATATTATATACATCATAAAAAGACATATAATTTATCAAAGGAATATAAAAAAAAACATGGGGTTAATGTTAAGAAAATTATTTTTAAAATCTGTTCACTATTTATATATTTTTTAATTGATCAATTTCTTTTACTTTATTACCTTTTCAATACTTTAAATATTTCTCTAAAATTCTTCATAAACTTCCTCCCATTTTTCCCAGTGCCTGAGGAGTGGAAGGATGCTAATGCCGAAACATTTTCACTGTGGCTTTGGCGGGTCACGATTTATCATCATTTGACAAAAAGGAAACAGAGCGAGAGGGCAGGCAGACAGATAGAGCGGTAAATTGTATTTTTTCGGCTTGCCAGTTTTCCTGCAGTTTTTCTGCAGTTTTCCCCTATTTTCCTTGGGCTGCATTGCTGCTACTCGCGGCGGTCTTTCAAACAAAGTGCAAATGCAAAAGGGAACCAGAGCCAGGGAAACTCTCTTGTAGCTGCTGACACTTAACGTGTCATTTGAACATTTTATTAGACTTGACAATGAACTTTTGAACCAGAAGGGGGCAAGGGTAAGCGGGGGAGAGGGTCAAATCAAAGGAAAAAAAACTAAAAACATTTACAACATTTTAAAAAAATATACAAGGCGGGTGGCTAAACAAAAACTCAAAGGAAAACTCAAGGAAAAGGCATAAAAACGGGAGAAAAAAGAAACAAGGCACAACTTTCACGTTTGACAATTTGATGGAAGCACAGAATGAGTGCTGATTATTGTGGGAAAATAATAAAGAAAATTTTAAATTATAAGAGAATAAAATAATAAATAATATGCCTTGCATATGATAATACTTTTTAAGATATCTTAGGAAAATAGCAAATTACTCTTTCAGCACTTAAAGTTTCTGTTTATTTAACTGTTTATATTTCCTAAAATTTGTGTAGCTTTCCTTAGCAGATTTAAATTAAACATTTAAGGAAAAATAAACCTAACATACAGTAATACTTCTTTAATTTAGCAAATTTACTCTTTCAATACTTAAGTTTCCTGTTATTTTAACTTAAGTACCTCACATTCCTTTAATTGTGTGTAGTTTAAGCACTTTTCCTTATCAAAGATACTTGAACAAAGCACTTGTAATCGAAACCAACTCTCTCAGCCCACCTGGAGATATGTGTAGGCACTTCACAAAACTCGGAATAACCTTTATTTAAATGCACTTCACTTTTACCCCCTTCCATTTTTGAGATCTCATCGGTAGCTCCCCCATGCAAAGCAATCCAATCCAATCAGTAGCCAATAGATACACCCACCGACGGGCAAAAACCAAACAAAACAAACACAACATAAAGATCACCCACACTCTCTGGACTTTCAAGTCTCGACTGTTCGAGTGTTCAGTGAGAACGCGGCCAAAACAAGGCCCGTTTAGGCCATTTATCAGACAAACGTTTACATTTCTATTTCAACTGTTTTTTAAATGTTAGCTACGATGTTGTGGGGACACTGGAAAATATCTTTGTGAACTTAAAGTGGGGGTGTTTAGGTAAATATTAAAGGGATTTAATATTTATTTGGGATGCTGTAATACTTCTTGTTGGAGTGTTGATATTTATTATAATGTTTTTAAAAAATATGTTCTGATAATTTTATTTGAATTAGTTTATTATAAACAATGTCTGTGAAATGGAGATAGTAGGTACTGCAAAGGTAATTATGATTATTAACATTTATTATTATATTTTTGAACTACCCAGAAAAATTATATATTTAAAGAAAGAAGTTTCTGCTTTAAGGACTCCCAACTGCTTGGAATAAATGACTTTATTTTCTTTCTCTGCACTCCGATTCCTCCTACAATTTATTGAGGGCAGAAAACATTTCTCAATGTTCGATGTTCGCTGGGTTTCTTGGCCTTTTCCTCGACTCGCCACGCGGATCGAAATAAATCTTATCAAATTAAGTCGAGACAACAACCGGAGAGCTGTAAAATCGTAGGCGTGAGTTAGTCGCACCAAATCGAGGCAGATATATATATATATATATATATAAACGAGGGAGGCCAGGGAAGGGAGGCTGCTGGTGGGCGTTTATCTGAGGGCTTGTCGAGGTTTGTTTTGGGTTTTTTCCTTTTTTTTTGTTGCTGTTAACTGGGCTTGGGCCTTATTTTGGGATTGGGCAATTGACTTGACCAACTTAAAGAGACAAAAAAAAACTAAACATATAAAACACGAAAAAATTGGGCAAATTAATTAAGCCATTTCAACAATTTTGCTTTGCACATGAAATTGCCAGCGAATTAAATTGTTTAAGTTTAATTTAATTCGTTGACGGAACTGAGAAAACCACTACATTTTTGTTTTTTGTTTTTCAGGAAGAAGGTTGCCAAATACCTTTAGCATTTATCTAACAATTCGATTCACGTTTTTTGGTTATGGAAAATAAATACGTACGAGCCGGTTTATATACCATTTCGATCAGGAAGCGAGTAAAGGGCCCCCAGACATCGTCGCATCTCCAATTACAGTGGTCCACATACCAAGCGGCCAAAGTCGA